>PVKH010042745.1:0-10787 GCA_004027955.1 Chaetophractus vellerosus | reverse complement strand
GCTTTCCCCGCTTGTGGGCGGTCTCTGCGTCCGTTCACGGCCGGCGCTTGATTCAGTTCGCGGGTGGCTGGCTGCGCTCCATCCGCGGGCGACCTGCCCTGCCCATGGCGGCTCTTGCCCTGTCCGTGGCAGCTTCTTGCCCTGCCCACGGCGGCTCCGGCCCGCCCATGGCGGCTTGCCATTCTCAAGGCGGTCTGCCCGCTAGGAGAGGTCCCCGGGAAACGAACCCGGGGCCTTCCATGTGGTATGCCAGCGCCCTATCCACTGGGCTATCGAGCCGGCCCCCCAAATCTTTTTTTATTCCAAAATATGTTTAGCTATTCTTTAGCTTTTGTCTGCGTCTTCAAAGAAATTTGCTGAGATTTTGATAATGAATTGCATTAAATCTGTAAATTAGATTAGGGAGAATTGACATCTTTTCTGTGTTGAGCCTTCCAATCCATGAATAGGGTATGTCTCTCCAACTATTTAGGTCATTGTTAATTTCTTTCATTGTGCAGATCTTATATATGTTTTATTATTAGATTTATACCTAAGTATTTTATTTTCTTTGGAGTAGTTTTAACTGGTACTGCACTTTTGATGTCAGTTTCAGTTTCCACTTGTTCATTGTCAGTATATAGAAATACAGTTGATTTTTGTGTGTTGATCATGTATCTTGTGATGGTTTACATTATGTCAGCTCATGCTGTTATTTTTTCCACATTTGTTTTGATTGAAGTATATGAATGAAATCTGGCCTCACGTAGAGATATATAGCTAGAAAAAGGAGTATTTTAATAGCTTAGAAAAAGGAGTATTTTAATAGCTTTTAAAGATAATTATGGATGTTTTTCTTTGATAACATACCAAAACTCAACAAATGGTAGTTTTCTTTTTCGTTTTTTTTTTTTTTTTTTTGGTCAGGTTTATCAAAGTATAATTTACATAGATAAAATGTATTTTTTTCCGATGTTCAATTCTGTGAATTTTGATTAACCCATACAGTCACCTAACCACCACTGTAGTCAAGGTATAGCACATTTCCATCATTGTAAGAAATTGTTTCCTTGTACACTTTTATAATCGATCTTCTCCCATCACTCCCAGCCCCTAGTAACCTTTGATCTGATTGCTGTCCCTATAGTTTTGCCTCTTCCAGAATGTATGTATGTAAATGGAATCATGTGTATATATAGTATTTTGAGTCTGGCTTCTTCACTTGGCATAATGTGTTTGAAGTTCATCCATGTCATTGCGGTTATCCCTAGTTTGGTCCTTTTTATTGTGTGGATGTTTGTACATTTGCCAGTGATGGACAGTTGGGTTGTTTCTAGTTATTAGTGATTACAAAACCACTATAAACACTTTGTGTACAGGTTTTTGTGTGGACATATGTTTTCATTTTTTATAGGTAAACATGTAGATGTGTAATTACTGGGTAGTATGGCAGGTGTTTATATGAAGCTGCCAAACTATTTTCCAAGGTGGCTATACCCTTCTGCATTCCCACTACCAATGTATGAGTGTTCTAGTTGTTCTACATACTTACCAGCACTTAATATTGCCAGTTTTTTTTTTGTGTGTGTTTTTTTGTTGTTGTTTAGTTTAGTTTTGTTTTTTAGCCATTCTAATCAGCGTCTAATCTAGTGGTAGTTCATTGTAGTTTTAGTTTGCGTTTCCCTAATGACTAATGATGTGCGGTTTTTACCATTCATATCTTTTCTTTGGCAAAATACATTTAAATCTTTTGCCCATTAAAAAAAATTGGTAATGTTTTCTTGTTATTGAGTTAGCATAGTTCTTTTTTTTTTTTAGATTTATTTATTTACTTTATTTTTCTTTACTTATCCGCCTCTCCCTCAGATGGTTCTCTCATCTGTCTGCCCATTGTTTGCTTGCCTTCTCTAGGAGGCACTGGGAACCAAACCCGAGACCTCCCACATGAGAGGCGAGTGTCCAGTGGCCTGAGCCACATCCACTCCCTGCAAACCTGGGACCTCCCATGTGGTAGGCGGGTGCCCAACTGGTTGAGCCACATCTGCTTCCTGAGAGTTCTTTATATAATAATTTTGAATATTAGTCCTTTATCAAGTTTGTGTTTTGTGAATATCCTCTCCCAGTGTGTGACTTCTTTTTTATTTTCTTAACCTTTGAAGAATGGAAATTTTAATTTTGATGAAGTTTGATTTATCAGTTTATTCTTTTGCATTATTTCTAAGAAATCCTTCATAACTCAAGTTTACTTTTTTTTAAGTTTTCTTCTAGAATTTTTAGAGTTTTAGGTTTTAATTTTAGATCTGTGATTCGTTTTGAGTTAATATTTGCATATAGCTTGAAATAGGTTGAGTTTCATTTTTTTTTTTCCATATGGATGTCCAGTTGTTGCAGAATCAATTTTTGAGAAGACTGTCTTTTCTCTGTTGAGTTAACTTGGCACTTTTGTTATATAGCAATTGATCATAAATGTGTATGTCTATTTCTAGACTCTTTATTTGTTCCATTGATGTGTGTACCTGTCTTTTCATTGAGACCACACTGTTTTTTGTTCGTTTTGTTTTGTTTTGTTTTGTTTTAGGAGGTACCAGGGATTGAACCAAGGACCTCATACATGGGAAGCAAAATGATAAACCACTGAGCTACATCTGCTCTCCAGTGAGAGTTGTTGTTTTGTTTGTTTGTTTTTAGAAGTTATTGGGACCTTGTACATGGGAGGCAGGCGCTCAACCACTTGGGCTACATCTACTCTCCCCCTTCTGTTTTTAAATAAACCCAATTTTATTGAGATATGTTCACATACAGTAAAATCCATCCGGTGTTTACAGTCAGTGGCTTTTAGTATAATCAGAGTTGTGCACCCATCGTAGAACATTTTCATTATTCCAAAAGAAAAACCCCATACTCCTTCAATCCCTTTCTCTCCCCAGTCATACATAACAACTACTCTATTTCAATCTCTATAAATTTATTTATATTTACTCTTTGTATAAATGGAATCATACATTACATAGCATTTTGTGTCTAGTTTCTTTCACCTAGTGTTGTTTTTACATTGTAATTTTTTAAATTAGAAAAGGTGTGGCATTACAGAAAAGTCAGGTAAAAAAATACAGTATTCTCATATACACCCCAATTGTTGTCCCTTTGCATTAGTGTGGTATGTTACACTTGATGAAAAATATTAAAATATTACTGTTAACAACAGTACACAGTTTTCATTAGATGCATTTTTCCGTATTGCACTCTATTATTAACACCTTGTAATAGTACAAGTATTGTAATTTGTTATAATTCATGAAAGAACATTCTTATCTTTGTACTATTAACCATAGTCGATCATCCACAAGAGGGTTCACTGTGTTATACAGTCCCATGTTTTGTACAATCCATCCAAAGTGTACACTCAGTGACTCTCAGAATAGTCACAGAGTTGTGCACTCATCACCACAGTCAATTTTAGCATATTTTCACTACTTCAAAAAAAAATCTCATGCCCCCTTATACTCCTCTATTGTTGACTGTTAGCATTGATATAGTACCTTTGTTGCCATTGATGAAAAAAATATTACAATATTAACTGTTATCTGTAGTCCAGAATTTACATTAGTTGTATTTTTCCCATATATCAATCACCATATTATTAACACCTTGTAGTAGTGATGTTCATTCGTTCTAGTTCATGGAAGAACATTCTTATTAACCACCTTCCTCCTCTACCACTGGGCTCACTATGTTAGAAGTCCATACTGTTTTGATTCCTGAAGCTTTTGTAGTCTAAAAATCATGCAGTGTGAATTCTCCTTTGTACTTCTTGTTCAGAATTGTTTTGGCTAGTCCAGTTCCTTTTCCATATAAGACAAGAGATAGTTTCTTAAAAGTTAATTTCAGTGTACAATCTGAAACCATATCAATGAACATTTTTTCCTGTTACATTAAAATCTATCAGTCCATCTTGCACATTGGATTTTGCTTTTTTACCCACTAATGCTTTTGTAGCATCACATAATTCATTTGGAAAATATTGTTTCTCTGAGTTATGCAGACCTTCTAAATATTGGCACATTTCATTAAACAAATATTTAAATGTCTCACTTGTTAATATCGCCAATGATCTCATCAGAAATGTCTTTAAATAATGGGAAGGTGGAAGCTAATAATGGTGGACACAAGTTTTCCAAAATTGCACTTGGCAATGCATTCTGTCAGTTATTTTTCTTGAAGTAACAGGCTCACTTGGTTCATTTTTTAGAATAATTTTGAGTGCAAGTCTGAATAATCATAGTTTGTTTAGTTTACTATTCAATCATACAAAGGCTTTTTCTTTTTCTTTTTTTTTTTTTTTTTTTTTTTTTTTTTTAAAGATTTATTTATTTTATTACATATCTCCCCTTCCCCCCCGTTGCGGCGATGCACCGAGACTTGGTCACTGCGCAGGCGTGGCCCTCCCCGCCTGTGGGCGGCCTCTGCTTCCATCACGGCAAAGGCTTTTTCTTGAAGCAGTCATTATACATCAGCATATGGCAGAAGTACTTTTGCTTGCTTCCCATTTTATCATACCATATATTGAAAAGAAGTTCATTCAAGGGTTGAAATTTAATAAAATTAGTAATTTCTACTGCTTCCTCAAGGACATTCTCAAGTGAAGTGAAATTGGCCTTTTCCAGAGAAATTTCATGATATTGGTGGTCAGGTTAGTTTCTATAATATTATACTTAGCGTATAGGGATTAACCTGGAAATCTAAACTCAATGTTATAACACCGGGAAGACAGTAAAATAATTTACATGTTAGGAACACCTGCATTTAGTATCGTGGGAGACAACCTCTTGTTTTAAGAGTGAATACATTATATTAAGTTGTTGTTTTCTTACCTTATAGGTGCTATACTTGGAAGATCGGAAACTCAGGAGTGTGTTTTCTATAATGCTAATTGGGAAAGAGATCGAACCAATCAAACTGGTGTTGAGCCCTGTTATGGTGACAAAGATAAACGGCGACATTGTTTTGCTACATGGAAGAATATTTCTGGTTCCATTGAAATAGTTAAGAAAGGTTGTTGGCTGGATGATGTCAACTGTTATGACAGGTAAAGAAACATTTTTAAAAATAATAACATTGAGTGATTTTCATCCCTACCCCCTTTATAAAAGGGGAAAGATCAATGCATAGATTTTTAAAAAAAGATTTATTTATTTTTATCCATTTTAAACCTTCTCTCCCCCCTCGTTTTTGCTATTTTGTGTCCATTTGCTGGGCAATTCTCTGTGTCTGTTTCCTGTTCTCTCTTCTCATCCTTCTCCTGTCTTCACCGAGATTCGATCCTGGGAACCTCTGATGTGGAAGAGAGGTGTTCTGCCACCTGCGCCACCTTAGTTTCTCGTTTCTTGGTGTGTCTTGTCTTGGCTCTCCCTTGTGTCACTCTCCTGTTATGTCATCATCTTGTTGCGTGGCTTGGTGGGGCCTGGTGGCCCGCATGTCTTCTATATTTTTCTTTTTTTTTACTGGGAGTTCCCGGGGATCAAACCCAGGTCCCTCTATATGGGAGACGGGCACCCAACCATTTGAGCCACATCTGCCCTCAGTGCATAGGTTTTTTACTTGAATATTTCTTGCTTTGTTAAGATAGGATCATGACATGCTGTAATGATAGGATATATATATTTTTTAATTCCCACCCCCCTCACCACCTGTTGTTTGTGCTTGCTGTCTGCTCTCTGTGTCTGTTCATTGTGTGCTCTTTGTGACTGTTCGTCTTCTTTTTTAGGAGGTACTGGGAACCAAACCCCAAATTTCCCATGTGGGAGGGAGGCACCCAATCGCTTGAGCCACCTCCACTCCTTGCTTGTTGTATCTCTCATTGTGTTTCCTTGTTGTGTTATCTCATTGCATCATCTTGTTGCATCAGCTTGCTGCGCCAGCCCATCATGTCAGCTTGCTGTCTTGCTCGTCTTCTTTAGGAGGCACTGGGAACTGAACCGGGGACCTCCCATGTGGTAGATGGGCGTCCAACCACTTGAGCCACATCTGCTTCCCAGGATTTGTATTTTAAAGTAATAAGTAAACATGGCATGCTTATGTTTTATCTTTTAAATAACATTTTAAATAACCTGCCAAGTAGTGAGAGCTCAAGATAAAAACCATTTCTTCCCTGAGAATTATAAACTTTTTAAAATTGGTGCCAATTTTAAGGAAAAAGAATTTTTAAGATTGCTTTAAAAGAGAGTATAACTGCTATAAAGTTTATCCTCAAGGAAAATAAAGCTCAATTATAGGATTTATTTAATTTTCTAAATTTCTTTCTTGATATATCTGGAAGAAATTGATCTCACTACCTTCTCCCCCTGCCCCCTTATTTTCTTTAGCAAAATAAGCCTTTGTTCTTTACTGTAGGAGATATTTTTTACATAATGTTCAGAATTACATCAGAACAGACACATCCTCATAGAAAGCTATATTTTATTTAAAAGGTCTTGTTTTTTTTAATTTTTAATTTTAATTTTAATTTTTTAAAACAAATCAATTTCACTGATACATATTTTCTTTAATTAAAAATTTTAAAACAAATCAGTTTTGATGCATATTAATATTAATAAAGTATGCAATTCATCCAAAGTGTACAATCAATGGTATTTGGTAAAATAAAAGGTCTTAAGTTGCTTTATTTTGTACTGGAAATGAAATACAGTGATTATGCTATTGATTGCCTGTGATCTTTCTGCAAAGAGTCCCATAGACATTGGGCTGATCGCTTAACTGCGTTGGTCACAGGATTTCCACTAGGGAGTGGGTGCTGATAACTGGCAGAAGGCTGCAAAGTCCTAGGTAAACAGACATTTTGGACTAAAAAAGTGGTGACTTGCTGAATACTAGATACTTCCTGGTACCCTTTCAGTAGCCTCAATTGATTGTCATGATTCTGTTATTGATTGGCCATATGTGACTAATAGCAGAATGCCTTGACTTGAATAAGCCCATGAAAATGGAATTAACTCCTGCTTTTCATGAAACATGAAAACACAGTCCTTTAAGTATGCATTTAGTAGTTAGGACATTCTTCTAAACCTGTGAATTATCCAGGGATTATTTTTCTAGAATTATTCATTTTAGCTGTATTTCTGTTTATTAGCCTTTTTAACAGAAGTGATAACTGATAGTTGCTATTATGAATGGTAAGTAGGAAGAAAGGGGGGAAAATGAGGTTTGGGAATCATCTTTATCCAAAGTTGCCTTTTATTTGTTAGCTGGAATCAGGGATCCCTGTTCTTTTTGTAGTGAAAACCTACTCTGCTTTGTACCTAAAACCAGTATTTCAGTTGGGTGAGACTCAGGTAGTGCTAAAATATCTCTAGTGCTCTCAGTAGAGCCATTTTCCTTGGAGGTAGAACTTTGGTATAGATAATGGAGAGTGGCTTGTTTAGTACACGTGCTTGCTTTTAGAGTGATGTTACTCTACCAGCTATTTCTCGGGAATTAAGAGTATTGTACCCTAAATTTGATTGAAAAATAAATATAGGGGTAGTAAAAGAAGAGAAAGGAAAAGAAGATTTAAGAATTATCAAAGTGTGGAGGAAAAAAGTGATAAAAGAAGAATGAAGTTGGATAGGGAAAAGTAATCTCCTGGAATTAGGCTAGGTGTTAGGCATAATTGAAAATATTATAAATTAAATTTTTTTTTTTTAGGAGGTACCGGGGAATGAACCCAGGACCTCGTACAAGGGAAGCAGGCATTCAATCACTGAGCTACATCCGCTCCCCAATGAGAGTTGGTTTTTTCATTTGTTTGTTTTTGTTTTTAGGAGGTGCCAGGGATCGAACATGGGAAGCCGGTGCTCAACCACTTGAGCCACAGCTTTCATTTATAAATTGTTAAAATTTAGCTTTCATTTGTCTTTTTACTTCCTACTAAGTACATACTGGTATAACTTTCATTTTAAAGTTTGATTTTTGTTAAAACTATCTTCTCCATGAAATTTCTTGAGCTTTTTACTTTAGAGTTCAATGATTGATTTGTATTTTTCTTTGTTAGGTAAAGCTGTTTCTTAGTGCTTCATTAGGATTTGCTCTAGAGGCTAAATCCATATCTTTTTCAGCAACTTCTGTATAGAAGGCTCTTTTTACTCCATTATAAAGGATAGATTTTTATTTTACAATAGCAAATAGGAAAGGATAGAAGTAAAGTTGGCATGTCAGTTGACAGAATGAGCAACTTCAATATCTACATATCTCTAAAACATTTTTCTTCCAGAGTTTTTCAGTGCTCTTTGAAATTAGATTAGTCAACATTCAGAAGAAAGTTCTGTTTTTAGAACAGTAACTTTGTCCATTGTCTTTTAAAATCAATTTTATTGATACATATTACTAAACATACAATCCATCCAAAGTGAACAGTCAGTGATATTTGGTATAATCACATAGTTGTACGTTCATCTCTTCAATCATTATTAGAGCATTTTCATTTTTCCAATAACAATAACAATAATAATAATAATAACAGGCAAACAAAGCTCTACCCCTTAATAATCACCTCTCAATCTCTCTTTTTTAAAATTACCTAACTCTAATCAGTTTTTGAATCACTACTAGGTCCTAGATGCTTGTTGCTACATATTTTTCTCTGCTTGTTCTTATCTCAAATCTGTTCATTGTATTTAGGGATTTGAAATCTGCCACCAAAAAATGACACTTAATTCCAAAGCCTGGTTTGGGTCTCTTGACATTGAGATATGTTTTGCTTATGAGATAGGTGAACTTATGCCATTTAGTTTTTATATTCTAGCTGTATATATAGATTCTAGTTTTTGTATGAAATGGGAAGTCTCTATTTTCTGTGAATAGAAGGACTCTTAGACAAAATTTCCTCATTGGGTTAATTAAACAAAAAAAGGTGGTTGCTTTACCTTGATTGTTAGGAACTAAATTAAGGCACTGTATTTTTAAGGAACCAGCGAGACTTAGGATTATCCCTGTTGTTTGCTCAAATATGGGCCCTGGACCCAGTAATGCAGGTGAGATTTAGTAACAGGAAACCAGGGACATTTTTAGCTTTTAAGAATTGATCATTGGATATAAGTAAAAATCTTGGAAGTTGTGTATAGATTACTTATCCATTATATTATCTCTGAGAAGATTTTAGAAAAATACCCATTGTAGGTTCAGTATAATAATATTGTTTTTAATTATTTTTACTCTGTTTGTTTATAGGACCGATTGCATAGAAAAAAAAGACAGCCCTGAAGTGTATTTTTGTTGCTGTGAGGGCAATATGTGTAATGAAAAGTTTTCTTATTTTCCGGAGATGGAAGTCACACAGCGTAAGTTCATAGAGAAAATACATAGATCCATTCAACCAGTAGATTAAAAACTAAGTATCTTTGCATTAGGTGGAATAATTTACTTGTACCTCCTCTTCTCCTAAAATTTGACACTACAATAGATAAATATTATGGAATTCTATAGATCAAATCTGAGTTGTATTCTTTCTCTTCTTTTCCATAGCTACTTCAAATCCAGTTACACCTAAGCCACCTTATTACAACATCTTGCTCTGTTCCTTGGTGCCACTTATGTTAATTGCTGGGATTGTCATTTGTGCGTTTTGGGTGTACAGGCATCACAAAATGGCATACCCTCCTGTACTTGTTCCAACTCAAGTAAGTTATTGCCTTGTACTTTGTGCTGTTTTACAGTGATGTATCTTTGAAGAAAAAAAATGTTTTAGGATTTTAAAATAAGTTAAAGTCTTTTTGTTTCTTCTCATAATTATGAATTTAAAAAAATATTGGAGTAGTAAATCTACTAGGTTGCTACAAATCACTTTCCTTTGGAGTTAATTTTTGAATGTTTATTGTCATGGAAACTACAGCTAATTTTGCAAACTTACTGATTTGCTATACCCTAAACATTTCTCACTCAAGGGTATTCCCATTTCTGTTCTTCTTTGGAGAGTTTTATTTTCATTCCAGTACTTTTAAGTTCTGATATTCACTTTACTTTGTTTTTGAGAAGTAATTAATGATGGAGATGTTAGCCACCTCCATCACAACCTTTTTTTCCTTCCATCCTCCTCCATTCCTAAATGTCTATGTCTTTTTTAAGAGCACTTACCAAAAACCTTTTTCATTGACCAAGTAGGTAGAGAAGGACCCAGGAAGGTAACCTATAAAGTGTGGAAAAGAGAGTTTTCAGAAAGAAATTTCCATAAAAATGTGTTAGGAAAAGAGCAGAAGAGCAGCATTTCTCAGTTGATACTTCCAATTATTTTTTTTCCTGTTTGTTTGTAGTATATCACATATGTACTGAAGGCTACCTTTTTAATGCCCTTGATTCTTCCCCACCCCTCCCAGTATTTCTAGAAATATGGGTGTGGTGGGTAATCAGATTAAATTCATTAAATATTCCTCATTCTTTATTATGTAGGCAGTTGGCACTGCTCCAAGACTTTACAAGGACTTTTAATAGAAATAGTTAATATTCTGCAGGCCCAGAAAAGCTGTTAACTTTTGGTTATACTTTCTCAAGGCATCTCCGAACTCTGGTTTTTTGTTTTTTTTAACTCTTAAAGTCAGATTACTTTGTTTGTAGCTGCAGGATTAATGGTTAAAACTTGATAGAAGAAAATGGTAAAGTACTATAATTTAATGACCAAAACAACTCCTTCCCACTAAGCTTTATATATATAACACACTTCTTTCTCAGTACTTGGAGCAATCTGTTAGCATTAGGTCACTGATGCCCATAATCTTTTGTTAGCTGTGCCTAAGGAGAAATAAACTGAAGGTAAAATGCATTGTTCAGTAAATTAGGTAAAC
>PVKH010042744.1:0-10790 GCA_004027955.1 Chaetophractus vellerosus | reverse complement strand
AGGCCCTGGGTTCGGTTCCCGGGGACCTCTCCTAGCGGGCAGACCGCCTTGAGAATGGCAAGCCGCCATGGGCGGGCCGGAGCCGCCGTGGGCAGGGCAAAAAGCTGCCACGGACAGGCAAAAGCCGCCACGGGCAGGGCAGGTCGCCTGCAAATCGAGCACAGCCAGCCACCCGCGAACTGAAAAAGCCGGCCGTGATAGAAGCAGAGGCCGCCCACAAGCGGGGAAAGCCGCGCCTGCGCAGTGACCAAGTCTCGGCGCGTCGCCGCAACGGGGGGGAAGGGGAGATATGTAATAAAAAATAAATAAATCTTTAAAAAAAAAAAATAAAATAAAAGTTACAAAAGGGAAACTTGGAACTAAACTATTACCCCCACATCTACCCTCAGCAAAGTCCTAATTTCCTTTGTAGAGAGCTTCTTTGAAACTTACTGAGGCGCCTCAGGAGCAAATTTTTTATTTTTATTTTTAAGGAGGTACTGGGGATTGAACCCAGGACCTCATACATGGAAAGCAGGTGCTCAATCACTGAGCTACACCTGCTCCCTTAGGAACAATCTGAAGAGCTGATCCCAACAGTTTTTAACCTCTATTAGCTACCTCACTTAGCTTGATTTCTAAGTTGCTTTCTGTAAAGCAAAGCCAGTTTGTAAACAGCTTGGCTATATAGCTATAGAAAAAAATCCAGTATATTTGGTCTCTACTATACCCCTCTGCCACTTAATGGCTGTGTAACTCTAGCCAAGGCATCCAATTTTTCCATGCCTTAGTCTTCTCGTCTGTAAAATGGGGGCAATAGTAGTACCCACCTCAGATAGTAATGAGGAATAATTAAGTCAATATTTACAAAGCACTTAATAAAACAGTGGCTGGCACATAGCAAGTGCTTTGTATTTGCTATATAATAAATATATAAAAATAAAATAGTATGGCCACTTTCTAGCACCCTTCAGTTTCAAGCTGAGTCATGTTTTTAGCCAATCCTGCAGCTTAGAAGGAAACTGATATGGCTGCTCAAATGGCTAGAGTAGGAAAAGTTCAATTCTACCTAGTGATGTAGATAGAGCCTTTGATTCGGTGTTAGGGAAGGAAATCTGGGTTCTAGCAGCAGCTGCATTACTAAATAACCAAACAATTAACTACTCTTTTCCCTTTTCATCTCCATATTTAGGATAATACTCAAGTACTTACTTAGCTCAAAGTCTGATTCTAAGGACCCAATAAAGACATATGTAAAGGTACTCAAAAACATTGCTACTTAAAATAGGATTTACTAACCAGCAGTATCAGCATCACCAGGAGCATGTTAAAAATGCAGACTCTTGGGCTTCACCGTAACTTACTGAATTCTAATCTGCAGATTAATAAACTCGCCAGGTGATTTATATGAGGAAAGCTTGAGACCCATGATCTAAAGCAGGTGTTCTTAACAAGGGGTCTGTATGCTTGAATTTAAATTAAAAACAAAAACAAAAAAAACATTATTCTTGTGGGGACATGTTGGTGTGGGTGTGATATATTTATTAAATAATATACAGTATAGTGTGGACTTGAGCCTGGGATGTGGTATTAGCAAGGAGTGAGCCCCAAATCCTGGTTCCACTTTCCAGCTGTGTTATTTTCACCACATGACCTACTCTCTAAATCTGTTTTTATATGTCAAAATGGTAATTACAATGTAAATTTCAGAGAGGCAGACCAAGTGAAATAATTTTACATAAATGCATTTAGAACAGTGCCTTGTGCAAAGCTGAATTTAATTAATTTGTTTCTTAGAAATTTGTTGGTCTCTTACCTACTATCTAAAGTGGGAGAACTAATATTATTCTTTCCCTGGAATTAGATACCAGGAAAAGAGGGAATCAAGCCTGAGGCTAGGGCAAAAGGATAATTCCCTGCCAAGTGGAAAGGAAATAAAGTCCCAATTTCTTTTTTTAAGGGCCTCTTAACCAAGTGGAGGAGAAGTCTCAGGGAGAGGAAACAAATTTAACCTCCACCGGCAGACCAAGTGACTGTAGACATGAGGTGCTGAAGGACTGTCACATCCAGGAGATAGACGAAACCTGTCTCCTGGCTGCCAAAGAAAGCTGCTGAATGGCTGCAGGCAGTACATTCAGGCTATATTCACTGATGGGACAGGCAGATTACAAACTTCTGAGTCATGCCTGAACCTCCTGGCTCCTCCCCCAACTCTGGAGGTGTGGCAGCTGGGCTCTGACCCTCAGTCCTGGCTTCTGGTTGTACTCTGGGTTCATGCCACGTGTAGAGTCACCCTATTGGAACAGCAACTGACAGGTGAATCAGACAATCACCTCACTCAATAGGTCAGCTCCTTCATGGGGAGAGAGCGCGCTGCTTCCAAAACCAGGGGCCTAGCTACAATGTCTGATAGCTGAGATTCTCTACAGGATGTAGGGCTATCACAATCACTAAGAGGCTTTTTCAGACCTCACATACTGTAACCCCTTGCAAGAGCCCCACTAGTGAATTTGCTATTATTGATGGGAGTGGGCTATAGCTCTCAAATGTGCTGGGATGGGGAAAATTTTTTTAAAAGAATCTGTATTTTATAGGGCCAATGGAGGAAAAGGACTTAATAGTATATGCAGAAAATTCTGCCAAAGACTTGTCTATAATTCATGGAACAGGATATTGACCAAATCATTTACCAAGTCAATTAAAATTACTCCCTCCTTCCTAAATTCTAAGAATCCTATTTGGATAGGCATTTACTCAGTAAGGTGATTATTTCCCTCTTAATCTTTTATCATCACTGGTCCACATCCAGCACCCTTATCTCTACAGGTGAGAAACCAAGCATATTCCTCCTATCCTTCAACGTAGGAACATCCATACTACATTCTGCCACATATCCAGTAGCTCCAACATTAAGAATTTAAGAGGGGAGCACCTGCTTTCTAAATGGGAGGTCCTGGGTTCGGACACCAGTACCTCCTAAAAACAAAAAATCAACAAACAAACAAACAAAGGAACCAACTCTGGAGTTGATGTGGCTCAGTGGTTGAGCACTGGCTTCCCGCATAAGAGGTCCCAGGTTCAATCCCCAGCTCTGTTACCTCAAAAACAAAACAAAAACAAACAAAAAAAACTTGAGATGCTCCCTGAGTAATAAAGCCCTTGCCCTTATCCGCAAAAGGTCGGAGCTTGCCAAGCCAGCAGGACTGGTTTAGCTGACTGAACTAGGCACTAATAACTGACAGGAAAAATCTTGTGCTACAAAGGCTCCCAATGCAAAAGGAACAACTAGCATTAAGGGAAAACCAACACCCATAGGACAAAGGCTCCTCTCTCCCTAGAACCAAGTCAGAAAATTAAAGCCATTTAACATCTGTGTTTCACGATGTGTGATATGCAAAGTTGGCTTGCACGACCCCATCAAGCCACTTACAAAGCTTGAGAGTAATCTTCAGATTCCATACTTTGACCCCCTTCACACTCATAGGAGTTTCTTTAATAATTCTAACCACTTGTCACTTTCCAACAGTCTGTTCCCTAAAGATTCAATGATTATTCAATGAGGAAAACAGCAAAAGACACTACTCCAGCCTCAGAAAACAATCAAGAATCCTAATTTTCCTTTTAGTAGGAACTCTTGCCACTCTTTCATTTAACAAGTATTCCTTGAACACTCATTTACATGTTCACTAGTAAATTAAGTATATAGGATATGTCTCCTTACTACTTTCTTAGCCTAAAGCAGACTGCTGACATCATTTTTAAAATAACCAATAATCTAAAAATAAAAATAAAATAAAAACACCCAGTTTTTGTATATGTTCAATAAAGAAATTTGTATACAAAAAGGCCTGCTATGTGACTTAACTGGCCTAACAGTATGGTCTAGGATCACCAAGCATCACTAGTCAACTAAAGTGCTGGAAAAAATACAAGTTTCCTGATTCTATCCCACCTCTGCTGAATCACAATCTGAAATTAGGATCCAAGAATCTGCAATGTGAACAAACATCCCAACTGACTGATGCCCACTTAAGCCTGGGCTTATAGACCTTTTAAAATAGGGGTGCTTAACTAGGGGTCCACAGATACCCAAGGGGTCTGAGGAAAGAGTTCAGGGGTCTGTGAGCTTGATAATAAAAATCAACTTATTATCTTTATTTTCTCTGACCTCTAACTGAAATCTAGCATTTCCTTCACTTATCAATGTAATCAATAAATTACAGCAGTATTCATTTCCTATCACATTACAGTTGTTGCATATCTTGAAAAATCGCTTACACTCTCCGTACTTTGAAATTATGGTAGTTAGATCTGATGCTAGTTGAGTGTCATAAAGCTATCTGCCACTATATTCTGAGAAGAGGTCCATGGTTTTCACCTGACTGGCAGAGGGGTCCGTGGAACAAAAAAGGCTAAGAACCCCTGTTTTAAAAGGACAGCAGATTAAAAAAAATACAGGGACTAAGGAATTCCGGCAGTTGAGGGGAGAAGTGAAATGTATTCAGGTCCTAAGAAGTATCTATTGTTAAAGTTGCCTCACTACCATTTTAAATTTCACATCTTACTCAACTCTATCACAGAAAGCACTGAAACAGGGCAGAAAGAATTACTATGTGGCTTTAGTGAGTTCCTCCAACTCTAGTTTCCTGCCTACTGCCCATCTGGATTTGAAGAACCAGAAACACTAGCTCTCCCTTCCCTGATTCATTGCTGCCCACCCTTCTAGCCTTGCTGCATCCCCATCCATTCACCTGCTACTAATCTAAAGTCCATTTTGAACAAATAATGCAATCATCCCACAACCACTAGCAGATGAAGATGTTTTACTCTCCATTTGTCATCTGAGAGCAATCAGGCACCCAGCAGCAACCAGAGATGAATCGAGCTGTTGCCCTTTTGGGATTTGAGGCTAACTAAACATTTCATAGGACAAAACTTACTCATTTTTGTTGAACCTAATTTCAGAATAGGACTTACATAGGAAATACTGTGCAGTGGAGTAGGTCCGTAGTAAAGGCACTATTGGTTTTAATTAAAGTGTCTTGAAAAACAAACATCTAGAGATAATCCAGAAACACCTTTGGATTGATTTATTCAAACTTTATCAAATATCCTCGGTTGGGGAAGCAATTCTCAACTGTATAAGAAATAACTTCCTTTATAGTAGGGTTAGCTAAATCACACTGACTTCAGGAATCCAAAAGTGAACTGGTGGGGGAAGCAGCTGTGGCTCAGTTGGTTGGGCTCTTGTTTACCACATGGGAGGCCTGGTGAATGCAAGCCGGCCCGCACAGTGCAGGAAAATGACCCAAAAAAGGGAGACAAGCAGACACAGAAACACACAAAGCAAATGGACACAGCGAGCACAAGCCACAAGGGGTGGATAAATAAATTAATAAAATAAATAAATCTTTTTAAAAAAGTGAACTGGTGGCTTTCCTCCCATTCCCAGCCCAAATCCCAATCCAAATCTGTGAAAAGATGGAATTTACACATTACAAAGTTGGGGCACACACAGCTAGTACTAAGGTCTTCACTTGGTATTAACTCATTTGTATAAACAAGTCAAATAATTTCAAGGCGCTGAATTAGTATGGATCCCGAACTCAGGTGTTCATGTAAATTCCCTGCCAGTGTGGAACAATAGAAAAATGGCTAGCATTTGTTTCCCAGAAGGGTGAAACTACACCTGACCTTCAGAATCAAAGTGGTAGGGGTAAATTCTACCAGATCAGAAGACTATTTTGCCTCCAAAAGTCTACCTTACTTGCAAGTAAAATTGACTACCAATTAAGCCACAGGCAAGTGCTAGCAATGCTGACAAGCTGAAAGGCTTCTTGGTAACGTAGTCATACTTGTCAGTTCTCAGGAAATTTCCACTGGGTTTTTCTAGTTTTAAGGATCAAAAGCCTTCTAATGGCTTCCAATGTAGAATTTTCTGGAATCTTCAGGTCCATCTCCAACAGGAAAGTAAAGAATAGTACCAAGATTCTTTAGACCTGTCATCCCAAAAGCTTTCAGAGGTTTCCCAGAGGCTTAAGAGAAAAAAATAAATTCAAAAGGTTAACTTCTAATGGCTTTTTCAAATTCACAGTAGGGTTAATCTATCTGGTCTGGGTTAGCAGTTCTGGAATGGGCTAATTATAGTGTCCCCTATTCTGCCAAAACACTATCTAGAACTCACTTCATCTCCCAAGAGGCTTCCTTACCCTGTTCCCCGGCAGCAGGAGAAGCAAGAGCCAAGTAAGACAAATACCTCCCAAATGACCAGCCTCTATCTTGCTGCTGGGTGCCTGGAAGAACCACAAGGTGAATCCTACATATTTCACCTATCTCTGCAAACCATGCAAGGTAACACTATACGAAGACTTTCCTTTAGGTGCTGGCAGCTTTAATTTATCTGCAGAAGAGAAAGTTAAGTTCTTTGCAGAAGTCAAGGTCACTTGTGGGACTGTCCCTGCTTGGATTAAGAGGACTGGGACTCCCTCAGTATAGCAGTCTTTGTTTAAAGGGCCAAGTTACCCAGAACGATAAGTGGTGGCAATTTGAAATTGGAGGCACCTGTACCTATGATCCAAAAGGCAACAAACGTCAAGGAGAAGGCCCCAAAGAAAGAGAGGAAGCTCTCCTGGGTAGGGCAGGTTTAAGATCAGCAGCAAAACCTGGGTGAACAAGTAGTAAGTAGGATTGGTCATGTGACCTTGCCTATACTATCTCCTGCTAATATCTTCACTTACAGCCAGCAGAACCGTGAACAATCTTTCTGGTTCCTTCTTCGATCATACATGATAACCACACAAGAGGTTTTACAGAAATACTCCACCCCACCCAAGCTCCTTCTATATAGAATAAGTGCAAAAGTCCCAAGGACAAAGAGGACCGGAGGGTCCCACTGCTCTAGCAGGAAGTGCTTCAAGAATTGGGTTGGAGTGGAAACAGGGAGTTCAGGAACTGAACACAAGCCCCTCTCTACAATGCAGAAGCTGAAATTAGGCACCGCTCCAACCCTGGCCCAAGGACCGAGCGAGCACATCTGTTCGTTCCTACCATCCCTCTTAGCCCCGATCCCCACTCCAAATAGGCGACTTACTGGCTCTTTCCCTAACTCCAGTGGAACACAACACCTCGGTTCTCTACCGGCGGTTCCTGTCTTAACTCCCTCCTTACCCCGGGCCACGTACCGCCCCCTCCCACCCTAGACCCAGCGAGTGACAGCATGGCCCTAGGACCGCAAGCCCAGGGCGGGCAGCGGCCAAAACACACCCAGGAGCCGGAAGGCTGGCGAAGCACATGGCCCTGGGAACTCCAAGCAGAGCCGGCTGCCAACCAAGCGTACCGCCCTTTTAAGGCGTGCAAGGGTGCGCAGGGGTGGGGGAAGGAGACCCCAATGCGCAAGGGCCTGGCTGGGGCCTCAGCCTCATCCTGGGCGGCGCCCTCCCTCCGTCCCTCCCTCAGTCGCTCACCTTGGCTCCGAAGAGCCGGGCGGCCGCAGTGAGTAGAGCCATGGCGGCGCACTCGGGGACCTCGCGGGGAGGGAGGGAGGGGAGAGAGCTGCGGCAGGAACCGGAGCCGCCGCAGCTGCACCAGAGGCCGTGCTGACGGGTGGACAAGGTTGAAAGGAGGCGGTTGAGAGAAAGGATAGCCCAACCGTTGGCAGCGACCAGCACGGGGTCTTCCGCCAGGCCCCGCCCACTGCCCCGCTCCCGCCTCTCTAAGGAGCCCCGCCCAGGGCTCGGCCATTTGCCTGGCGGGGAGAAGGGGCTGGGCCTGAGCCCTTGACGACGATTGTGATTGGAAGTGTTGGGCCGCCGGATTAGGCTAATTAAGGGTAGGGGTGGGACGGGGAGCCTGTAGGTGGCTAAGTATGTGCCTGAGAACTCAGTTAACTTCTTTCGGCTTTACCACTTGCTGTCAACATGTTTGGCATGAGTTCTGAGGTGAATATTAGAGAAAAAGACTCCGGACCTCGATCTTTTAAGGTCCTTGGGAACCAACTCCTTAAAAATGGCAACTGATCATTGCCAGCTCCTCCAGTCCCTTGGCACACCCTTCTGGAGAATGTCTTGAGTTAGTGACTTCATGACCATGGAGGTGACATCATGTGAACATAGGCTATGAACCAGAGTTAGCCGCTGAGTGGAGGTCATTTGAGGTCGGCAGAGACCATGGTATTATGGATACTAACAAACCCCATATGTGAAGAATGGGAGCACAGGCAGAAAACTGAATATCCATCGCTCTTTGTGGCCTGTCAGTTCTATGCCTAACGCCAGGAAATCCAAGTCTCAAGAATGCCCTCTTACAAAGCCTCTGGGTCCTGAGCTTTAATCTCATTGCCATTCCAGTCACATAACCCCACACCTAACCACAAGATAGAGAGCTACAGATCACCTCCTTATCCAAGATCAGGCATTTGACTTTCTCCCTTTTTGTCACATCACTCCTATCACCCCCATAGCACCTCTAGGCCCCTTATCCTACTTGGCTATGTTATATACGCTCATCTTGTGCTCCCCAGAGACTGTTATAAGACCCATGGCACTAAAGTGATCTTCCATACCCCTCTCTGCCTAACTCCTCTGAGTGGACAAGACTGCAGGATCTTTCCACAACCCTAAATCTGTCACTGTCATTGACCAAAGGGCAGAGGGGAGTCTACAGAACCAGAGCATCTCATAAAAAAAAAAACAAAAAAAAAAAAACCAAGCCCCAAGCAAACAGTCCTTTAATCTCCTTACATAGCAGCAGGGACAAGGTTCAGAGGTCTCTGTACTTAACTCAGCCAGGTTTATATGGAACCTACTTTATAGATTAGACTTGAAAAAAAAGAAAGAAAACCCCATTTTCTTTTCCTAAGTCTTTTCATACTCATCTTCATACCTACCAACCAATGCCCCTCAGATAGGTGGGTCTTAGGAAAGAACTCCAATGAGAGAGGTCAAGCAATCCCACAGAGGAAGCACTGAACTCAGCTACCTCTTCGGTGACTTCAAAGCACCACTGATCAATATTTGCTCCCAATTTATAGTGTCTCACAAAGGGTTTCCTCATAACCCTAGAATAGTCTGAATTGGCTCCTTCCCTCTGGTTAATTATCCACAGAAATTAGCCAGCAGGCAAGAGAACTGAAGTCCAGTGCCCCAAGGGACAGGAAGCATCCTCATGGTAAAGCTACCAAAGGGACAATTACTGGGTGGCCTACAAGGGTAACCTATTTTGGAGATCTAAGTGATAGGAAGAGACCTGGAAACAGCAGTGCTCTATGCCTGTTGACACAGGGCCCTGAAGCCTAACATCATGAGGACTTTACGGATTTGAAGTTGTCCAATCCTGATATCCACTGCTTTAAGGCTCATGAGAATGCCAAGGGATCAAAGGAGCTTAATGGGATCTCTCAGGGAGTTGGCTTAGAGTTTCTTTCTGAACATGGATGGGATCTGGGGTTGTGGGGGGATAGTTAAGGGACAAGATTGACATAAATAAAGCAGTCAAGTGAGCTTTAGGTCCAAAAGCAACTAACTGCCTGGAAACGAGAGAGCAAGGGGGAGAAGGCTGAGCATGGAGGTCATCTTAACCTTGGGAGGGCTGCTTTCAAATGGTCAGAGGCAATGGTGCCCCCTGGTGGTCAAGGAAAAGTGGAGCCTGCAGTCTAAATTTAAACCCTCTTATGGTTCACAACAGTGTTCATAACTCCTGTTTTTAACAGCTAATAGCTAAAATTGATTTACTTACTATTTTAAGATACAGTACTATCTGAATGTAGTGCGTGCATTATCTTAATTAATCCTTACAATAACTCTAAAGGATGTAGGTAACATTATCTTTAAAGAGGAAGAAATCAATACTTAAAAGTTTCTTGTCCAGCGTCACACAGCTCATAATTGGCATTACTAGAACTCAGGCCGAGGTCTGCTTCACACCAGAGCCTGTATCTTTACTACTAAGCTGTACTGTTTATAGGATGATGGAACGTGAACTATCAGCCGCAACACAGGAAGGGAATTTTTGAATTATTGCCGACTCCTGGGAATATCAGCTCAATGTGTTGCCACATTTAAAGATATTTAAAAAGATAAGAGGGACCGGATGTGGCTCAAGCAGTTGAGTGCCTGCCTCTCACATGGGAGGTCCTGGGTTCCGTTCCAGGTGCCTCCTAAAGAAAAACAAACAGCGAACAGACAATGAGCAAACAGATGAGGGAGCCAAAAAAAAAAGTTAAAAAAATTAAAAAATATCCTGCACATCGGTAAAACCTTTGTTCATCCACACCTAATTTACGTGATAAATGGTGACCCCTAGAATACATAAAGAATGGTAGGAATGACAACTAGTTTAATGATTAGCACCTAAAATGACCAGAGAGGTAGAGTGGGTTTCTTTCTTATTGGAAAAATGGCTGACAAGAGGATGCAATGTTTTTTTGCTATAGAGTATTAGAATCAGAGGGTATGCTTTCAAATTTCAAGGTCGTTTTCCAACAAAAGGAGAACCTAATTTACACAGCTGTTGGAGATTATATGGAGACTCCATTGCAGGAGTGAGGTGGAGCACAGACTACTGACCTAAGAGTAAGATGATCATGGGGGTTGAAGGCTTGGCTCCATGCTCACTACCACATACTTACCCTCTACTAGTTTCTTCATCAATAAAATAGGAATAGCGTATATTTCTTAGAGTTGTGAAACGATACGATAAAGTGTCTGTGCTTGTTATATGGGTATCTAACATATATTCTCTTTCCCTTGCTATTCATCCCTCCCTATATTTAAAGGAATCTTGCCCCTGCTTGAATCCTTTTTTTTTTTAGGTAC
>PVKH010042743.1:0-10789 GCA_004027955.1 Chaetophractus vellerosus | reverse complement strand
TACATATCTCCCCTTCCCCCCGCTGCGGGGAGGGGCCGAGAGTGGTCACTGCGCAGGCGCGGCTTTCCCCGCTTGTGGGCGGTCTCTGCGTCCGTTCACGCGGCCGGCGTTTGCTTCAGTTCGCGGGTGGCTGGCTGCGCTCCATCTGCGGGAGACCTGCCCTGCCAGTGGCGGCTCTTGCCCTGTCCGTGGCAGCTTCTTGCCCTGCCCACGGCGGCTCCGGCCCGCCCATGGCGGCTTGCCATTCTCAAGACAGTCTGCCCGCTAGGAGAGGTCCCCGGGAATCGAACCCAGGGCCTCCCATGTGGTATGCCGGCGCCCTATCCACTGGGCTATCAAGCCGGCCCCTGAAGCAGTAGCATTCTAATGCAGGCCTGTCTCAAACCTTGGAGTTCCTTGTTTTCCATATTTGCCTCCACAACTTGGTTGCTTCTTGTGGCTTTCTCCAACCTACTGGCTTCAAAGTTTTGCCTTCTTTGACATCGTCTGAACTGACTATATTTTTTATTAGGAAATTTGTGGTTCACCAAACAATCATGTATAAAATATAGGATTTTCATATGTGACACTATTATTAACATATTGCCATGGTGTGGAACTTTTGATAAATTTAATGAAAGCACATTTTTCTAATGTTAAAATTACCTATAGTCCATGGTTTAACTTGGATTCAATGTGTTGTGCAGTTAAAAGGATTTTTATTAAATTTTAACCTGGTAACGTATACACAACCCAACATTTTTCCTTTAACCAAATTCAAATATATAATTCAGTGTTATTAATTATGTTTACTAGATTGTTGCTCCATTACCATCATCCAATACCAAAACTTTTCTATCTGTTAAATAGAAACTCTGTGCAATTAAAGCAATAACTCCCTATTCCCTTCCCCACCTTATTCCCTGGCAATCTATATTCTAGATTATATCTCTATGAATTTGCTTATTCTAATTATTTCATATCAATAACATCATACTATATTTATCCTTTTATGTCTCTCTTATTTACTCAACTTTATGTCTTTGTAGGTCATCCACATTGTCTCATGAACAGAACTTCATTCCTTTTTACAGCTGAATAATACTCCATGGTGTGTATATACTACATTTTGTTTACCCATTCATTGATTGATGTACACTTGGGTTACTTCTGGTTTTGGCAAAATGGTGATTAATGCCACTATGAACATTGGTGTTTAAATATCTTTTAGAGTCCTGATTTCGATTTTTTTTTTGTGTGTATATACTTAGAAGTGGAATTACCATGTGATATGTTAGTTCTATACATAACTTTCTGAGGAACTGTCACATGTCTCCATAGTGGCTGCAACATTTTACATGATGATAGCTGCAAGAGCAACTAACATTATATTCAGTAGAATTCCAAATAGATTGAGTGTTGATACCTCATCAGAAACGATGCAAGGAAGCAGTGGGTTGAAATATTTAAGTACTAAAAGAGAATAATTTCCAAACAAGAACCTTATATTTGGTGAGAGTTTCTTTAAAAAATGAGGTAGAGGTTAAGACATCCCCAGATAAACAAGGGCTTACATAGTTCATAACCCTACATGCAATGCTAAAAAGAGTTCTTCCGAGTGAAAGGAATGGATACTAGACAATTTTTCAAAGTAGCACAAAGAAATGAAGACTTCTGGTAAATATAATCATTGGAGTAATTATAAATGCCAAACATTGTATTTTATATTTTGGTGTATAAGTCTAAAATGGTGGGACTCATGAGGCCCACCCTGCATCTGATTGAGAAGGGGCTTAAATACCATGAGGCAGATGGAAAGAACTGTCTTGCTTGCAATAGTAGATACCTTCTATTTTGGGGGATGGACATTGTCCACCATCATTCTTTTGTTAGTTGTTCTGGGTGAGTCCCATGAACTGGAGAGTAGGTGTTGGCTGCAACCATGATGAGGTTCAGGGATCAACTGGTATATGAACAGCAATAAGATTTAGGTCTCTGGGGAAACATAGGAATATTGAGAGGTGAAGAACTTACTGTGTTTGTCTGATATTTGTTTTTTATTATTATTAAAGTAATGAAAATGCTCTAATAATGATTGAAGTGATGAACGCATAACTATGTGATTATACCAAATAACACTGATTGTACACTTTGGATGATTTGTAGGTTTTATTTATATGTATCAATAAAATTGATTTGTTTAAAAAAAGTAACTGAAACTCCCTGAGAAATGTATACTGTTACAAGAAGTCACAAGAGAGTATATACCATACATGCTGGGTTAGAGTCTGAAGAAAAGATGTTAATAACTGCAAACAAGGAATGAGATGGAAATGAGGCTTAGGGATAAACAGACCACAGGATTTTATCATATTCATCTCAAGAATGCTTGCTGGACCCCTTTTGAGAGAAAGCGTCATTCCTTTTCACATGACTTATGTTCCATTTATCTATTGTTGAATGTTTACAAACCTAATTGGCTTACAACAACAGCCACTATATTATTCTAGCTCATGGCTTTAGGCGTTAACTGTGCTCACCTAGGCAGCTCTCACTCAGGGTATTCCATGCAGTGCATTCAGGAGCCTGGGCTAGAGTCATCTCGAAGGCCCTTTCACATCAGTTGATGGTGACTGTTCAATAGGATCTCAGCTCGGGCCAATATGTGGTGCATCCTTGTGCTCTGGGTTCCAAGACTGAGTGTATCAGAAGAACCAAGAAGAAGTGCATGGAATTTGATGAGCTAGCCTTGGATGTCGCATAACACCTCTTCCACCATACTTTATTCCTGCAGTGTGATCACAACCTTTCACTGAGATTAAGAATAGGGAACATACAAATACTGCTTGATGGGAAGAGTGTTAACATCATACTGTAAAAAGAGCATCTGTGATGAGATCTAATTTTTGGCCGTCTTGTGTAAATACAATCTCCACAACTTACGAAAGTTTAGGAAGAGCTAAAGAAGATGACAGGACAGAGGTGAGAATGCCGCAAGGACTGGGTTTAGAAGGAAAATGCCAGAGACTGATTTACTTATTTTTTCTTTGTAAAATTTTGCTTCCCTTGGATAAATGTAAACTGACTGTTGTGAAACAAAAATTAAAGCAGTTAAGTTTAAATGAGTTTCATACTTCAGGTTCTGTGTTCCTCGTTATGCCAATATGCCAATGCAACAATCTTTTCACTGATTTAAGTAAATACAGACCCCAAAATCTTCATGTTCACCATAAATATCACCAATATTACTTGAGCTATCCGTTCATGGCTATACATTACATAATATTACCTCATCTAATTTTTAACATAATCCTAAGAAAGAGGTACACAATTGTTATCCCCATGCTACAGATGGGAAAGTTGAAGCACAGTATAGTTGAATCACTTGCCCAAAATCACAGTAGGTCCTTACCTTGTGAAATACTCTTGCTGTGAAGTCAGTTTGTTGCTCTGTTCTCTCCAATTTGAACACAGTACGTACTAAAGCAGACAGTGTCCCAGGCACTTACTGAAAATGGTGGCTTCTCGAGCCCCCAGGAATGTGCTTGGCTACTCCATCTCTGCCACTAACTCCACATGATTTTCATAATCACGGAAAGGCAAAAATAAACATGCAGGAGGGAATCCAGTTTGTTTGTGCCCAACTCCCAAATGGCAAAAAGGAATCCATGAGTTCTGCAAGCTGTCCCCTAAAGATTCTGGAAAAAAGAATCAGGAATCTGTGGCATAGAAAAAGCAAAGAGAAAAGCATGACTTTTGCAACCTGATCACAAAGATGACAAAAATGAATAGAACTTTCTTATTTCCCTTTGACTAATGTCTCCTGTTTCACTCTGGTATTCTAGGGTGTAAATTTGCTTAAATATGTTTGTTCCTATTAGTTCTGTAAAATGGGCATTTAATTTTTAAAATTAGGCTTTAAATTAGTTATTCAAAAGCATGTAAATAACAGTTTGAAAGATTAATATATGCCACATAAGTTAGTATTCAATATAGTACAGTATTGTGTTTCCTCCTTTTAACTGTTATTAAGCTTCTTGTTCTTGCTAACAACAAATCATTACATGGTGTTCTAGTTAGAAATCTGTATTTTAGTTCTTCTTAGATCTTTGTACTGCTGCCATTTTTATTGGCATTTGATTATTAGAATGTTGCTATATTTTTGCTCCTTTTATTTGATTAAAAAAGCAGAGTTAGATTTTTGCACAGTGATAAAATTCAGTGTTAATTAAACTGAACCTGTACAGCCTTTTTCAAAAGGGTGCCAAAGATTTAATGTTGAAAAAATTTGGATGGGTATCTTGTTGAGATAATTTAAGGGTCATTTGGTTGATATTTAAAGCTTCTTACAAAAAAATGAAAGAAAATATTAGCACAGAAACAGGCATAAAGATTCCATAAAGTACATTTAGAGAAAGGAATTTTGCTAGGATATGCATTTGGTTCAATATTATAAGATATTACCCTTTTGGCCTGTACTTTTTTTTTCAGGGAGGTGCTAGAGACTGAGCCTAGGACCTAGTACATGGGAAGTAGGCACTCAACCATTAAAGCTACACCAGGTCCCCTAGGTCTATACTTTTAAACTTGGAAATAAGTAAAAAAAAATGTGAAAGGTGAATCATGCATAAATCCAGAGGTTTATAAACTTTTCAAGATAATCAGGGATATAATTGAAAAGGTAGTTATAATATCACTTAGTTGCTTGTTAACTTGCTTCCTCATTACACTTTTTGCTCTCAGACATCCTGCTGTAAAAATTAACTGCGGGGAGCAGATGTGGCACAAGCAATTGAGCACCTGCTTCCCACATGGGAGGTCCCAGGTTCAATCCCCAGTTCCTCCTAAAAACAAAAGCAAACAAGCCAAACAAACAAAACAACCAACTCAGTTGTGCACTTGTTCCCACATATGAGGTCCCAGGTTCAATCCCCAGCCCTGGCACCTCAAAAAAGTATACAAAATTATCTGTTTATATTAGTAATTTTTTTTTATTTTTAAAGAAGCTTTAGATTACATAACTGTTACATCAGAAATGTAGGGGATTCCCATATGACCTACCCTCTACCCTCCTACACTTTCCCACATTAACATCTTTCATTAGTGAAGTACATTTGTTACAATTCATGAACACATTTTGAAACCCTGCTACTAACCATGGAATATACTTTACATTATAGTTTACACTCTGCCTCACACAGTATTGTAGGTTTTGACAAAATGTATAATGGCCTGTATCTGTCATTGCAATTTCATGCGGGACAATTCCAATGTCGTGAAAATGCCCTCACATTACACCTATTTTTCCCTCTCCTTCCCTTCCGAACCTCTGGCGGTCACTGCCTTTATATCTATGATACAAGCTCTTCCATTGGTACAATAATAATGTCTATAATATAATAATAAGAAGCCTATTTTAGCCCATTATTCATTCCCAAATCTTGAGGATTTTGGGATGGTGATGCCCACTCTGTTTTTAATTGAGAGGAGCCTTAGATCCCATGTGATAGATGGATGGAACTATCTTGCTTGCAGTTGCAGACACACTGTTCCTTGGTAGAGGGACAGAGAGTGTCATCATCTCCTGGTTTGTTTTCCAGGGTGAGCCCATTGAACTGGAGAGTATGTGATGAAACACTGCTGAGGTTCAGGGCACATGAACACCTCAAAGATTTGAGTTTTGGGGACATATATTTAACAAATATAGAGCTAATTATAGGTTCCAATAAAATGGGAAGAAGAGTCATGTGTAGGGAAATTATAAATGAGTCTAACTCTTACATTGGGGAGCATATATTAGAAAGTAAAGCACATTGACAGGGTGCCAAATTCCTGAGCCTGTCTTCCTGCTTATAGTGTCTAGATGTCGCTAGAGCTCTCAAGAGTCCTGCTGTTTGAAGCAATGTTTACTGTGGCAGGCAAAGAAATCCTGCTGAGACATGCATAAGCTTAGCAGCTGGAATGACCTCCTGACTCACTTTGAAATCTCTTAGGAATAAAAACTTATTTGTATTTCATATTTCCCCCTTTTGATCAAGGTCTTTTTCCAGATGCATTGTTAGTTGGTGCTTGGTAATAATCCCTCTCTGCCAGGGAAGCTCATCCCTTGGAGTCATGTCCCATGCTGGGGGAAGTTAGTGCATTTATACACTGAGTTTGTCTTAGAGAGAGGCCACATTTGATCAAGGAAACTTCCAGGCAGTAACTCTTAGGCAATGTGTAATACTAGGCTATGTTTTAATTTCACAAGAAAAGGTTCCTAAGTACAATCATCAATATCAAGGGCTTGGCATAATGGTCTGTCTTCCTTCACTAAGCACTACCCATGTACTCAGGGGATTCTTTCCATTCTATTAGAGAATGTAACAGGACTCTCCAGGATAGTAATTCTATATTTTTGGGGTTTTTGTGTGGGTTTCCACCAACTGAGACAACATACCATGAACACTTGAACATATTCATATGCCTTAGAGACATGCCCCACGTGAACCCCTCCCCACACATCCCCCCATCACTGACACCCTGCACTAGTGATTCTCCCCTGCCTCAGTTGTGACCCTTCTCTGATCCAAACTTTCCCCCCCAAAAAGCCAAAATATAACCAAGTAAAATAAAATTAAAAAATTGAGATAAAATAAAATTTTTTATACCTTGTGTCTTGCATTCCTGTAAGAACTATTATCATATATACAGTGACAATTTCTTCTGTATGTTCCTCCAGTGTAGTATTTTTAAAATTTTATCTTCACAGAAGCTTTAGATTACAGAAAAGTCACATAAAATATATAGGGGTTTCCCATATACTCAATGCTCTTCCCATCTTCCACTCTTCTCTATTAATAACATTTTACATGCTGATGGTACGTTTGTTACAAGTGATATACAAATATTGAAGCATTGTTACTAACCATGGTCAGTGGTTTACATTATGGCTTACATTTTGCAATGTACAGTTTTATAAGTTTAGAGGAAATTTAAAATGGCCTGTCTCCATTATTACAAGATCATGCAGAACAATTCTAATAACCTAAAAATGCCCTATATTCCATCTATTCTATTGTTCCCTCCCACCCCTTCATAACTGATGGTAACCACAAAGTTTCAATTCTTGAAAAATAGGGTTCATAGTTATTTGCAATAATACTGAGGGCTTGACATATTGGTCTGTTTTCTTTAATTAGGCACTGCCTCCAATCTTGTCCCTCTAACTGGCAACATAGCAGGATTCTCCAGGATGGGAGTTATTTTTCTTATTTATTTTGTGGGTCTCCACTCACTGAGATAACACACTATAATAAGATGAACACTTACATATTCCATACAGGCATGCCCCAGGTGCACCCTGTCCCCCACACCTAGCACCCTACACCAGTAACCCTCTCCAGCCATATTTGCCAAAAGAACATTTGCATCATTAACTATGTTTAACAAGCAGGTTTTTCTGAAATTTATTTGGAATAAATGAATACTTATTTTCACACAGAAAAAATAGAACACAGCATCCATGATTAAATCCCAGACTGTCTAATTATAAGATCTAGGTTCTTCTTTATTACATCAGAACTTACAACAGACACAAAAGCATTGAACAGAATTGTTTAGTTTAGTACACGTGGTATAAAAAAAGCATAGGAATTTTAAAAATTATTTTCTAAGATTTAAAAATCAGGAAAAGTTTCAATAAAGACAAACATACAAATTTCAACTTTTCTTGAAAAGTTGGGCACTCTGGCAACAATTGTCCCCTTTTGCCTCCTTCCTGGTTCCTGTGACCTTTTTAATTTGCCTCCTGCCTGACCCTTCACAGTACTTCATTCTTTTAGTATTTACATGCTGTAAAACATTTACCAAGCTGTTATTATAATCATAAAATGTAATTATTTGAATAGTTTATCACAATATGAGCCCATCTTTTATTCTGAAATTTTTTTAAAAAGGAGAGAAATGATGAGGACCAGAAGGGATAGTTTATTAATTTTTTGACAGATATACTGGTAGTTATGAAAAAATAAAACCAAAATAATTAAATATGCTTAATCTATCAACTTATTTTAAAAAGATAATCATATGCAGTAGACAGTAGACTGTGTGAAGTGTATGTTTATTTTTGTATAATTATACTTTTACTGGGAAGGTGGTTTAGAGCGAATTGCTACATGGTACATTGTGGGAACACAGGCTCAGACACAACAGAAACTTTTAGCAAATGACTGCCTTATTAGTCACACAGCACAAAGGGTCCAAAAGAGCAGGGGAAGAGATCTCATCATGGGCAGTCTCCTGCTCCTGTCAGGTTTATAGGATGGCAGCTCCACACACTCCACTTTGCATCAGAGACACATTTATCCTGCCTAAAGGGAGTATTTGTTCACTCCAGGGGGAGGGGTTCCTGCCACTGAAAATTTCCTGCCCTGATAAGATTCTGCAGTTCTTTGTTCCTGGATTCCAGGTTTAAGGTCCAGTCAGTCCTTTTCATTAGACCTAATATCTCCCCAGGGTTGTGTAATGGAAACAGACAGAAACTTCATAGCACAATAGAAGAGGAGGTGTGGGGGATAGGTGAGGGCTGGGAGGTGGTCCTGCTTAGCATGCATCTGTGACTTTCCTAGTAAGCAGTATAGACATGAATCAGGTATAAATAAGCTAGAATAATAGCCAATGTAATTATTTTTATGCAAATAAATGTTACCCTTTTAATAACTGTGATCTATTAATTTACTTGGCTTTAATTACCTTCATTCTTTGTGTTATAATTTTATGTTTTGATATTTTGTAGGTCAATAAATATCTACCCCAGGGTGCAGAGAGAATAAAAACTAGTAAGCCCTGTTTAAATGTGCTTACAGGAAATTCAATTCCCTTTCATTAAGGAAAGAAAGCCAAAAGCCAGTTTGGGAAAGACTATATTATCAAATTAGGTGTGATCATTTAGGAGAAATGAGTCATAATATACTGATATTACTTACAGCTGTATATTTTTTGATACTCCTTTTAGAAGACAAGTCTGAAAGGACTAAATGAAATAAGGGAAAACATACCAAGATAAAAATTCAAAAATTTCAATTGAGAGGTAAAACCACTGAGAAATTTTTTATTTTAGTCTGAATTCATAGAGAGATATTCATCTATGTGAAACTAGTTTTTCATAAAACCAGACAGTGAACAAAAAAATTAAAAATAACACACATTCTACTCTGATACTTTGATAGGAATGTTCGGGAATTTAATTTTATTTTTATTTTTATTTTACCAGGAGGTCCCAGAGATTGAACCCAGGTCCCTCCATATGGGAGACAGATGCCCAACCATTTGAGCCACATCCTCCTCCTGTTCAGGAATTTTAGATGTAGATATCTAAGCTTACTGCTATGCTATCTAAAGAAAAAAATAAACTTGAGGGGAGGAGATATTTTCAATAAATCTAATATATAAGATAAATGAATTCCTTTAGGTTACCACAATTGGGCACAATGAGACACGGAAAATTGACTAATTCCTCCCTGTAACACAGGTAAGAGTAGACCGGCTGTATGTGTAAGTGCTGTAACATAATTTGAGTGGCCCCAAAATTATTCTCCTGGTCAAAATGTTGATCCATCTCTACAGCAACTCTATATTACATCATTAGTATGTTAAGTTGCAACGAAATTAGCTAGTAGACTTTATCTTCCCTGCCAATTCAGCTAGTAAGAGTACCATTGATTGAATAGGGATATTGTTCATAGATGCAGAAATGAAATGTGTATTGCTTCCATATATAAAACATTGTGTGATTTCTTTCAATTTGTTCTATTCTTTTGCTTTTAGTGGCAGCCCATATGCCACTTTACTTCTATAAGGGCAGGAACACAGTCTATAGACCCAGGGCCTATTGCAATGTGTAGCACAAACTAGATGCAATTAACCTATATGAGGAAATAAAGACAAGAAGATAGGGAGGAATACAAGAAGCAAAAAAATAAGGATTAGGTTCTCAAAAGTTGAAGGGTTGAAATGAAAATAACTTTCCTAGTAGCAGCATAGTAGCACAGATAATTTAATCTTTTACTAACTATTAAAAGGAATGAGGAAATGAGAAACAAAGAAGCCATTAAATGTCAGAGACCAAGGCCAGACATTGCCCAAAGTAGGACGTTCCTGGAGGCTGGGGCAGCCTGAGAACATAGGGTGCACAGGAAGAGGAAGTCCTAAAAGTGGTTGGGAAGAAGGCCCTGAAACAAGTTATGCTCCTCTCAGTTTTATGTTGAGTGAACTAGAGGAGTGTCTCTTCCAAAAAACTATCATCTGAGCATTCTCCTGGTCTTACACTGTCACAGAAAACAAATGTAAGACTGAATCTGATCATGACAGGAATTCTTGCAGAGGCAGCCTTTGAGTACCTATGAGATGATGAAATCATTGACATTTATTTTTCAGCATTCTGAGGAGTGTCCTCTTTTGTTAATGCTCCATTTAGCCTGCCCTCCTTGAAAAGCATGTCATCTTTCTTCCTGTCATCAGCAGAAAAATAGGTACTGAGTTTTTTCCTCTTAATGTCGTAAATGATATAGTTACACACAGTAAAAAGGCTACATGGACACTTTTACTGATTTTTAGAAACTTTTCTAAAATAGGCTATTAAAAAAGAAAGAAAATAGTATAGGATGTTCATACTTTATTTGAAATATTTTACTAATACAAAATTTTAAGAAACCTGGGGCCGGCTGGGTAGCCCAGTGGATAGGGCGCCGGCATACCACATGGGAGGCCCTGGGTTCGGTTCCCGGGGACCTCTCCTAGCGGGCAGACCGCCTTGAGAATGGCAAGCCGC
>PVKH010042742.1:0-10791 GCA_004027955.1 Chaetophractus vellerosus | reverse complement strand
GGAGCTATCTTCCCTGACTATAGTGTCTGGATGTCTCCAGAGCTCTCAAGAGCCCTACCATTTGGGGTACTGGCTACTTTAGCAGTCAAAGAGGTCCTTCTGAGACATGCAACCTCTGGAATGACCTCCCAACTCACTTTGAAGTCTCTTAGCTATATAAACTCCTTTGTCTTTAACTTTCCCCCATTTGGTCAAGGTCTTCTTCCAGTTGCATTGCTAGTTGGTGCTTAGTAGTAATCCGTCAGTTCCAGGGAGACTCATCCCCAGGAGTCATGTCCCACACTGTGGGAAAAGTAATGTATTCATATGATGTGTTCAGCTAAAAGAGAGGCCATATTTGAGCAAGAAAAAGTCTCCCAGGAGGCAACTCTTAGGCACCGTAAAACACTAGGCTGTTTCTATTTCAAGAGTAAAGATTCATAAGCACAGTCATCAAAATCAAGGGTCTGTCAATGGGTCATCCTCCTCTACTAGTCATTGCCCCCATACTGAAGGGATTCTTGCTGATCTATTACAGAATGTGGCAGAGCTCCCCAGGATGGGAATTTGATATTCCTTTGGTTGTTGTGTGAATTTCCACCCACACTGACAATGTCCCATGAATACTTGAACACATTCATATGCCTTAAATGTATGCCCAGGTGAGATTCCTCCCATGTATCCCCTGTTACCGAAATCCCACAAATGATCCTCCCCTGTCACAGCTGTAACCCTTCTGTGGTCCAAAACTTCTTCAAAAATGAAGCCAATAAAATAACCAAATATGACTAATAAAAAATGAATAATAATGTTACTTTTAAAAATAAGAAACAAAATTAAAAAAATAAACAAAAAAATTTGGGATGATAAAAATAATGAAAATATATTTAAATTCTTCTTGACATTTTCCCTTTCATCAGTATAAGACCTGTTGTTTTATATGTACAGTGACAATGTCTTCTGTTTATTCCCCCAGCGTCTTACTTTTTTTTTCATTTTGTCCTCAAAGAAGCTTTAGGTTATAGAAAAGTCATGTACCAAATACAGGGAACTCCCATATACCCAACATCCTCCCCCCCTTCCCCCTTCCACTATTAATAACATTGTATAGGTAGATAGTACATTTGTTATAACTGATGTATAAATATTGAAACATAACTACTAATCATGGTAATGGTTTGTATTATGGTTTACATATTGGACTATACACTTTTATAAGCTTTGATGCAATTCAACATGGCCTGTATCCAACAGAGCAATACCATGTAGAACACTTCCATCTCTCCCAAAATGCCCTCATCCCCTCAGGACCCACAACAACCACTCCTTGAAAGAAAAAATTCATAGCTACTTGCAACAGGGAGGTCTTGACCCACTGGTTTGCCCTCCTATTAGACACTTCCCATAGTCTCAATAGACTCAGGGCCCTCTATTTGAGAACATAGTGGGACTCCCCAGTATGGGAATCCACCACATTGCTGCTCATATATCATTCTCCACCCACTATGGCAAGATGAACACTCCAACACTCCCTAGAATCCTGCTCCAGGTGCAACCTGTCCCGTATGCCCCCCACATATAACACACCATAGCAGCAACTCTAACTTGCCATATTGCCAAAAGAGCATTCCAAACTTTGTAATTTCAACCATAGTTCCAAGGACAGTCCAAACCACAATCTCCAAACTAACACCCTGACAAACCAATACCACTTAACCTAAAAGTGTCATTACACCAGTGTCATACCTACCACTGTACAACTACAGACTTCCCCTTTATCAAAGATTTTGCCCAAATGGACATTGGCTGACAACCTTCTTCTCCCTTTCCAATTCCTGTAAACCTATCTTCCAGATGGAACCTCTGTGAGCCTGCTTAATTTGCTTAACTCATATCAGTGAGTTCAAGTAAGATTTGTCCTGCAGTGCCTGGCTTGCTTCACTCAATATAAGGTCCTCAAGATTCATCCATGTTATCCCATGCTTTAATATTGTATTCTTTCTTACAATTGAGTTATATTCCATTGTATGTATATACCACAATTTTTTTATCCATTCACCTGTGTAAGGGCATTTTGGTTGATTCCAACTTCTGGCAATAGTGAATAATGCTGCTATGAATTTTGCTGTTCATATATCTGTTCATGTCCTTGCTTTCGGTTCTTCTAGGTGTAAACCCAGCAGTGGGATTGCTGGATCATTTGGCAGTCCTATAGCTAGTTTTCTGAAGAACCACCAAACTGTCCTCCACAGTGGCTGAATCTTACTACATTCCCACCAGCAGAGAATGAGGGTTCCTATTCATTCACATCCTCTTCAACACTTGTAGTCCTCTGTTTTTTTTTTCAATGGTTGCCAGTCTGATGGGTGTAAGATGATATCTCCTTGAAAATTGGATTTGCATTTTCCTATGTTGTTGTGCATCTTTTCATGTGCTTTTTAGCCATTTGAAATTCTTCTTTGGAGAAGTATCTATTCAAATCACTTACCCATTATTTAGATGGGTTGTTGTTTTTTTTATTTTTGAGGTGTAGGATTTCATTATATATGCTGAATGTTAGGCCCATAACAGATATTTGGTTACCAAATATTTTCTCCCATTGATTAGGCTGCTTTTTAACTTTCATGACAAACACCTTTGAGATGCAAAAGTTTTTAATTTTGAGGAGGTCCCATTTATCTATTTTTTATTTCATTGCTTGTGTTTTGGATGTAAAATTCATGAAACTATTTCCTACTATAAGATCCTGTAGATGTTTACCTACATTTTCTTCCAAGGTCTTTATGGTTTTGGCTCTCATATTTAGATCATTGATCAATATTGATTTGAATTTTGTATAAGGTGTGGGATGCGGTTCTTTTCCCATTCATTTGGATATAGATATCCAGTTCTCCAAACACCATTTGTTGATGAAGCCATTCTCTCCTAGTTGAATGGGCTTGGTAGGCTTGTTGAATAACACTTGACTGTTTTGTGTGAGGATCTATACCAGAACTCTCATTTCAGTTCCATTGGTCATTATGCCACTACCATGAAGTTTTGACCACTGTGGCTTTGTGGTATGTTTCAAAGTCATGTAGTGTGATACTTCTAAAATCATTTTACTTTTTAAATATGTCTTTGGCTATTCTGGGCCTCTTGCCCTTCCAAATAAATTTCATAGTTTTTCCAACTCAGTAAAAGTGTTCTGGTGATTTTTATGGGATTGCATTAAATCTGTAGATCAGTTTGGGTAGGATAGACAACTTAATGAGGTTTAGTCTTCCTATCCATGAACAGGGAATAAGCTTCCATTTATTTAAATTGTCTTTGATTTATTTTAACAGTGTTGTGTAGTTCCCTGCATATAAATCATTTATATCTTTAGTTAAATTTATCCCTAGGCATTTGATTTTTTAGCTGCTATTGTAAATGGGATTTTTTCCCCTCATCTTTCTCCTCAGATTGTTCATTATTGGTGTACAGAAATGCTACTGATTTATGCACATGTATCATAACCTGCCACTTTAGTGAACTCATTTATAAGTTCTAGAAGGTTTGTTGTAGATTTCTCAGGGCTTTCTATGTATAGGACCATGTCATCTGCAAACAGTGAAGTTTTTACTTCTTCCTTTCTGAATTTTTTTTAAAGATTTATTTTTTATTTATTACATATCCCCCCCTTTTCTGGTTGTTCTTGCTGTGTTCATCTTTGCATTCTTCTGTGTATGTTTGTCTCCCCCCGCTGTGGCAACCCACAGAGTCAGCTCACCATGCAGTGGCCCACCCACTCATGGGGGCTTGCCCAGCCCATGGAGGCTTGCCATGCCCACAGCAGCATTACCCTGCCTGCGGTGGCTTTGTCCTGCCTGCAGCAGCTTGCCTTCTCCAGGTGGTCTGCCCACTTGAGGAGGCCCCAGGAACCAAACCCAGGGCCTCCTATGTGAATAAATCAGTGCCCTACAAATTAAGCTACAGCCGGCACCCTTCCTTTCCAATTTGGATGTCTTTTATTCCTTTTTTCTTCCCTAAGTGCTTGAGTAAGTTCTTCTAACACTGTGTTAAATAGAAGTGGTGAATGTGGGCCTCTTTGTCTCATTCCCCATCTTAGAGGGAAAGCTTTTAGGACTTTTCCATTGAATATGATGTTAGCTGTGTGGTTTGGGGTTTTTCTTATATACCCTTTATCATGTTCAGGAAGTTTCCTTCTATTCCTATCTTTTGCAGTGTTTTTATAAGGAAAGGATGCTCTATTTTTTTAAATGCTTTTTCTCCCTCTATAGAGATGATCATGTTTTTTTTTTCTTTTTGATCTGTTTATGTGGTGTATTACATTTATTGATTTTCTTCTGATCAATCATCCTTGCACACCAGGGATGAAACCCACTTGGCATGGTGTATAATTCATTTGATGTGATGGATAAAATGGTGAGCAAGTATTTTTTTGAGGATTTTATCATCTAAGTTCATTAGAGAAATTGGCCTATAATTTTGTTTGGCTTTGGTATTAGGGTGAGGTTGGCATCACAGAATGAATTAGGCTATGTTTCCTCTACTTCTATTTTTAGGGAGAGTTTAAGCAGGATTGGTGTTAATTCTTTCAAGAGTGTTTGGTAGAATTCCACATTTTCAATTCCAAAAAGCCAGAAAATTAGAGTAAAGTGACCCTCCTGTAAGGAAAAGGAAGAAGTTAATAAAGAAAACATTAATATAAAGAATAGAATAACAAAAGAAAAAAGGACTAAATAAAAATGTTTAAAAGCTTTCATTGAAAAGACCAACTTGACTTAATTCTACTTAGATATATCAGAAATAAAACATTGCAAGCCAAATACTAATATTAGGAATGAAATAAGGATTTACTGATAGAGACTACACTTAGTAAAAATGAATGAAAGGAAGAAAATTAACAAAAATAATTGCTACTTTTAAATTTTGAGTTTGAGTGAAAATTATATTTTAAGAAAAGATGTGCACTGCACATGAGTTTGATAACTTTCCAATACTTAAAGTTTTTACTTCTATAAATATTAGTGTGGTTAATAAAAGTGATTTACTTTGTTCTTGTATATTGCAACATATCATATTTAGAAGATCACCATCAATCTTTGAATCAATATTTTCCAGATAAGTATAAACAATAGCAACAGCAACAAAGTGCCTAAATATTTCAGTTAATTAAAATTCAAAAGATTATGAAATTTAATGACTATATATTCCAACTGTTAATTGCAAATATTCTATAAGAAATTAGCACTTGCTGAATATTTGTGTATAATATTAGCATTAAAGAAGAATATTAGTGTTCATCTGAAAGTGCTAACCAAATCTGCCTTCCATATTTACTAATATGTCTGTATGAAGGTATTTTATCTTTATATTCTTCAACCAAAAAGAGAGGTTGCAACAGGAAAGATTAAAAAATAACTATGAAGATTCAACTGTCTCTTAATATGCCAGGGTAATTAGATTCTTCACAACTGAAAAACAATGTTTCTCTTAGCATGGGTTCGTTATTTTTAACAAATTTAAAAACCATGAATATATGAATTTTAATTTCTAAAAAAGTTTTCAGTAGTTAGAAGCTATTTAATTATAATATCTGTAGTGTCTTTGATAATTTTTAAGATTACTAAGTGTCACAGATAACAAAAAAATTGGGAAATTATTATTTATGTATATTCTATTCATTTCTGAATATATATTCAGGAACCTAAGATAATAATATTCTGTACATATTGTTTCTACTACTATCTTCTTCTGAGATCTATGTTTCCATGAAAATAAAAATACTATGGCATTATTAAATGCCTGTTAATTATTTTTACTCATATTTATCTTAATATGGCAAATCTGCCCAGTTCTATATATTTTGATTCATTCTGTCTTATCCTTGTTATATCAGGGTTAATTTACACCCTTCATCAACCTGAATTTTGGTGTTTATCCAAAATACATATACAGAAAATAAGATCATGAGGTGATGATGATGGTAGATAAATATCTTCTGGGGTAATTGAAACCATTGCTGAACATTCTTTATACCTTGAAGTAAATAATTTCCTTTGCTGAGTCAAGTGGTATTTGCTTCTGTAGATTTTACTTCTTTACTCTATGCAATAAACTTTCCATGCTTAACTTCCAGGATTTTGGTGACATACTATATGGGCTCATAGTGACTTTGTATTTTTCAGCTGTTATTTATTAGATTTTCCTCCGATCATCTTAGTGTCCCCAGTATTCTGATTGTCTCCAGAATGGTAGCTATTACTAAGAATTTTCATGACAAATTGATTACTCTCCTATAAACTGCTTCTGAGGGTTAGTATCAAGCATTCTGAAGGATGCCAAATATTATAGTTCATTTCCCATGTGCCGGGAAATTTTCTAATTTCTTGTGGTGAATAAGAGCACCTTCCGTGCATGACGTCTTTTTCCTTTTACTTCCTCTCTTTCCAAAACACATTCTAAAATGTAATCCATTGTTCTATAATTTAATACACACTGGTCATTTGGGTTTTTTTAAAAGTTATGTTGTTGATTTTAAAGAGTATATTATTTTCCTTCATAGCATAATTTTAATTTAAAAGTTTAGAATATATTTTATTAAGGGTTATATAATTTTATGTATAAATTATGCTTTAAGCAAATCATATTTATAGGCCACTTTAAAATTGAAAACTATTTAAACTCTAGGGAACTAGGAATTTTTTTTAATACCTCTGTTTTTTTCTCTTTAACAAAAAATATCTTTATCCAGTTTACTGCTTAGAAACACTCTTGCATTTAAATAATGTCCAGGGTATAGCCATAGAAACCTGACCAATCAATATTTGAAGAGAAAACTTTCCTCTGGAGGATAAATCATTATTTCTCTATGATGTGTTCAGAAGCATGACTGATACACGTACTTCTTAAAGAACATTCATGTTTATAAAATACAGATCCAAAGGTGTTCACATGATTCATGATAAATGTGACTCTGTCTGCGAAGTTATTACTTGCATTTTAAAGAAGATAGGAGTAATAAATTAGATTTTCTAAAGTCTGTGAGAGCAGCAAAAGACAGATTCATGTTACAGATAAATTTGTTACCTCATTTCTTAAGTATATGTGTGTTTATTAATTAATGCGATTCTTTAATAAAAGCTAATTTTAAAAATTACTGATATAGCTAGGTGCCTCCAGATGATAGCTTACTTAATCATTTCCCATATTCTAAATATATAGTCCTAATAAAGACTGAATGTTTTTGATTCTTGCATTTATTATAGGCAATTAGTTTTAAAAATGGACATGAGGAGATATGTACCAAAAGATCTAAAATATAATACACAAAATTTCTTAGAAATTGAATTAGCATAAGTACTATGAATGAAACATTATGAGGTAGATCATAAAGGAAAGTTGAGAAAATTGCTATCATAAGCAAGTTTCAAATATTTTTCATGAAAACTAATTCTCATAAGGAAAAGTAGTCATTAAAAAGCAAAAGAAATGGGATATTCAGTGTACATTTTACTAGGAAAAATTTCTAAGGTTTTGTAGGATATTAAGAACCACTTATAGTCTATCCATATGTTAATGCATTATTAGAATTGCAATCTTACTAATTATGCTTTCCATGTTTAAATTGTGAAAGAAATAGCTTCTACATATCACTGCGGTAATAAGAGGCAGATGTAAATCCTGAATCTCACTTTTGCTTAACCCCATCTATTTAATAATCATGATACTGTGTGAACAGTAAGATGTAAAGTAACTTTAGCATAGGGATAGTTGAGAATTTGTACATGTGGAAAAGAAAAATGTAATATTAAGAGATGGAGAATATGAGATTTCTAAGGATCAATATCAATGCATAGTTTGGATAAAGTAAATTTAAAAATTATTAGGGAGTCTAGTATGGTCCATTAGCCTTCATTTAGGCCCATACTTTATCACTGGCTATTGATATATTTAATAAAACAGTGTGCTTAAAGTATTTTCTCCATAAAAACAAGGATATGAGAAAAAATGCATATTTGATAAAATTATTCTTGAAAATCATTTGTATGAAATATTGTACAATGACACTAATGCAAGGAAATCAACATTTCTTTATTATTTTTTCATAGAAAATGTTAACAAATATTTTATAATATTTTAAAACTAACTACATATAAATACATTAAGACATATATTGAAATTTAAAACTCTAATATTTTATAGTTATAATACCTCTAATTCATAGTTGGCAAACTATGGAAATTAAATGGTACTGAAATAAGTCCCTCCCCTCAAGTGAATTTGTTTTAGAATTGAATAAGTAAGAATGAAAGAAACTTGTTCATAACTTGGAATACTTGAAGACAAGCTCAAGTAAAATAATTGTAAATAGAATAGTTATTTTGAATGAAGAGATTTTTGCAAAATCTAAAATAGATCATAGTTAAGATATCTGGAAAGAATGTTAGCTCTTTAAATATTGGAATATATGCAGAGCAGAGAGTAGGATGATGTCTAGGGGAGAGTCAGGTGAGATGCTTTCCTTAATTAATGTGTGCAATGGAGAAGGTGAAGCAGATTGACAGAAAGGGAACTTTGGTTACAGAAGGTAAAGGAAATGGAAATCTATTTGATTCTGAATCAATTGACACATTTTACAGACTATGGGACAAAAGAGGAAAGAAAGGGTCCACATTAAAATTTTACAGAACAGCTGAAATGGAGGGCTGGGAAGGCATAATCTGACTGGTTTCAGTTGGATTAAAGTCTTTCTGAGAAGAACCTCAGAGCCATTTATGAACTTTGTATGGAAACCGTTCCTAGTCTGCCTGCCAACAGGGGAAGACATCAGAAGTCATTCTGGTTCCATGGTCCAAAAATGAATCAGCAACAACTAGATTGCTCAAACAAATATGCTGATAATGAGGATCACTTACAGAGCATGCCTGTGACAGCTACTTGATACTGAAGAAAATAAGAAAACAATTGCTGGGTATGTCCAGGCAGAGTTTGAAAAAATATTTAGAGAAGTCGCATAAGTATGATTCAATAACCGAACAATTAGTGTGTCTGTATTTCACTTAAAATTCATTCATGTGCTTAGATTCTCTGAACATACAATTATTGAAATTAATGTATATCATCAGATTTAGGAAAGAAAATGAAAAGAGAAATATGTGCATTCTTTAACATCAGAATATTCACTTTTGTGCATTTCTTCTATACTGAAGTTCTTGTTTGAAGCCATATATTGATAGCAAAAGTGGCATTTTGTTACTTATTCCTAGGCATTGTCTCACACTGGTTGCTAGCAGCACCTTATCAGTTCATTTCATTTGACTGCAGGATATCATAAGACCTAGAAAATGTCACCATCTCCACGGAAATCCTCCACATGGGTATCTCAAGTTCTTGGTGGGTCCAACTTTTGAAAGGTCTACTGCTATTAGTGCTTTATCTGGGGGCACTGACTGGAAATCTTTTCTGTTATTGTCATTGTAATTGATCCACAGCTACACTCTCCAATATCCTTCTTTAGATGCAATTTATCCCTCATAGATCTTTGAATTTTGGTTACAGTTCCCAAACCTTATATGATTGTATTGAGTTAATATGTTCTGCCTTTATGTTTATATAATATATTAATATATTTTCAGTGGTACTTTGGATATCTTCTCTGGAAGCACCTAACATAGTTGTAACCAGCCATAACCCTCAGCTAGAAATTTCCAGTTTCTTTGTAATGGCTGTTATGATTGATGTTTTTGTTCCAATTGTAAATAATGCATCTCTTAAAAATCTCCCCATGACCATGTTCTACTCCATGGTGTCCCCATTCATAAACCCATCATCTATAATCTGTAGTACAGGGACATTGGCACTGCTGTAAGCAGATGTTCAATAGATGTTTTTATTTCCATTGCAAGGATTTTGGATTAAAAAGTTCTTAAAATCAAAATCTGAGAGAAGTTTAATTTATACTTGACATGTGTTCTTAAGTTTGAATTTCTTCTTGTAAATGTCTACTGTTGTTGTTTGTATATTTTGCATTATGAACACATGTGGAAGTGATATCTCTGTTCCTTAGCAGTTTATGTTGAATACTGTAATGAATAATTCATGCAACCTTATTAAAAATTATTCCCTTACTGTTAAAATATTTTGGGAAATGTTTGGGATTAGTTTGAGCAAAAAACAAGAATGACATCATATGGAGAAGACTACATCTTTTGTATCAATATTTTTTGTATCAAGGCTTAGTTCTGCCATTGAGAGGATTTCAAGGTGCTGGATACTGCCAAATTTGAAGAGACTTTTGAGTGTGTGGGTTTAGAGAAACATGTTTAAATTGCTTTTGTTGAATTCAGTTTCATAGAGTATCTTGACATAGTAATAAAGCAAACAGAACTGAGACACAACTGCAGAATGAGGAAAATATTAGGTTATAGCACTAAAATCTGACTTTAAACTTATGTTATTTCCTGATGAACTTTTACTAGGTTTATTAAAATTTTTAATCACCAATGTTATTTCTATCTCAGCAGTAGGAAAACATATATGCCTGCATATTTTCAATTTTAATATTATTCCTACATTATGAAATATTCTTCAAATCACTTCAAACATTCTCAGTGATTTTAATGCATGAAAATATGCACATCTTATATAATTTCTCTTAGCTCTTTTTAGTAATAGATTTATTTTTCTCCTGGGAAAATACAGATTCACAATCATCCTTTATCTCTTTGAATGTACTAACTAGATGTTATAAAATATTCCTCTGCTAATTCATTTTCTCATTAAAGTTGGAGTTATTTAAAATGTTTCCCTTATTATTCTAAATCT
>PVKH010042741.1:0-10792 GCA_004027955.1 Chaetophractus vellerosus | reverse complement strand
CTCTTGAGATTTCCTATTTATCATTAGGAGTATATTTTCCTTTATGTCCTTGAGCACGGCTATAATAGATCCTTTAAAATCTTTGTCTGCTAAGTTTGAGCATTCATGAGCCATCTCAGGGTGGGTTTCTCTTGTTCTTGTGTGTCTTCAGATGTCTCCTGATTTTGGATTGTGTCCTGGATATTGTGAAAGATACATGTTGACGCTCTGGGTTCTGTTCTACTCCTCCTGTGAGGGATCTTTTTGTTTGCTTGCTTGCGTTTATGTTCAGTAGCTGGAATCTTGTTCCAGTTATTTTATAAGCTAGTCCACGTAGAGTCTGCTCCCTTCAGTGTCAGCCTGAGATTCAGGCAGAATTTATACGCCTGCTTTGGGGCTCCCTTTCTGTGTTGCCCCTTTTTGAGGTGTTCTTCCTCTTACAGCTGCTGCAGTTGCTGCAGACTCTCCTCAGGCACAACACTGTAAAAAGCAGGAAATTCCTCTAGTCTCTTCCCTTTCCTGCCAGTGTGGGATTCTGATCCAATCTCTGCCTGCTTTTGGGTGGTCTCCAGAGCCTTCAAGTAGTTTTTGGCAGTTTGTCCAGAGTTTATAGGTGTTGCCTGTGGGGCAGGTGGTCTGATAGGAGCTACTCTGCCATTATGGAGGAGGGGTCTACGCTAATTTGCCTTTTTAGAAAACTATTGTGGGAGTCAAACTTTTTTTTTCTGTGTCCTGGTGTTAAAAGGTTGTCCAGTGCACATTAAACTGACCTGGAACTTGAGCTCTTGTCTTCCTTGGGGCCCCTTCCTCGGCTGCCGGCTCCCACCAGGTCTCCCTGTGGACACTAGTTCGCAGGTGCCGCTGGCTGTTGCTCGGGGCTTCCCAGCCGGGGCTCCGCCTGCTGGCGTGGTGGCTGGGCGGTTCTCCATTGCGAGGGCCGCTGTCTTCGTTGCTGGACGGGTATATAGCTGCAACCTCCAGGCTGTGGCCACCCAGGCTGTCTCCAGATGGGGTTCTGTGGGGCGAGGGAGCAGTGTGGGCTCTGCGTGAGCACCACTGCCCCCCACTCCTGGGTGTCTGCAGACCTCTCGTCCTTACCTCCTTTCTCCCTGCTTCTCCAAGGGGCCTCTTGGACACCAGTGATGGCACAGTGCTGGTTGCTTTCTCAGCCTGTGTTGGAACCTGCCTGCCCTTTGGGGTTCTGGCCCATACACCCTGCTCACTTCACTGGGTGTCCCCTGCCTGAAGCCACAGCCTCTTGGCGAAGACCCCATGACACGCTCTGCAGCACTGCAGCCTGAAGGTCGCCTAAACCCAGCACCTGGGGGCCCTGCCTTGGCTGCTGGTGCTTTGGATTTGGTTCTTTTCTCCACATTGCAAAGTAGTGGGTGTCAGGGCCCCTCAGCGTTGCCCTTGACTAGTGAGTCTTCAGGTCGCAGCTAAGTATAGCGTCCTGTGCTGCAGTGTTCCTTGTCCTTTGGAATGCTCGACCCAGCGCCAAACCAGAGCTGCTGGAGCCGTTCTCCCTTGGGGAATCTCTCTGGGCCTGGGACTGCACGAGGAGTGGGCGGCGGGTTTTGCAGCAGGTCTGCCTACGTGTAGCGGGGATGCTGAGCCTCTGCCTGCACAAGGGGATGGGACAGACGCTGAAGCGCCCCACTGCTATTTGGCCGCCGTCCCTGTGTGGGTGATTTGTTTTCTGTATCTGCCGCTGGGTGGGTCCCAGGGAAGACATGTCGCTGAGTTGGGCACCCACGGTCACATCACTGGTTAGCGGCAAGGGCCCGGCTTGGAGTCCGTGTCCTGGACTGATTTCCATGCTCTTCCATTTCTCTGTTGTTTCTCGTTGCCTTTCCTTTAGACTTTGTCATTTTGAGATTGTGTCATCTTGTCATATTAGAGCTGCCCCCCTGTGACCTAAATCATTATAGAGAAAGCATCATCAATTGCCTGAGAAAGACAGTGCTGTAAAAGGATTGGCGTGCATCTTCTAGGTTTTAGACGTAACGTGTCGTTTTTCTTTTTTTGATGCTGCAGTGTTTTAAGGGCGGAGGCATCTGGACTGCATGGACTTCAGCATCAAAAAACGTTCTCTTTGGTTCGGAAAACTGTAAAGTGCGCAAAGATGAAGCAGACGCCGGAGATCCTTGGCAGTGCAAATGGAAAGACTCAGGCCTGTGAGGTGAATCGAGAGTGTTCTGTGTTCCTCAGCAAAGCCCAGCTTTCTCCCACGCTGCAGGAGGGGGTCGTGCAGAGATTTAATGGCCACGATGCACTCCCCTTTATTCCAGCTGAGAAGCTGAAAGACCTCACTTCCCGCGTGTTTAACGGAGAACCTGGTGCTCACGATGCCAAATTGCGTTTCGAGTCCCAGGAAATGAAAGGAATTGGGACACCACCTAACACTACCCCCATCAAAAATGGCTCTCCAGAAATTAAGCTGAAAATCACCAAAACATACATGAACGGGAAACCGCTCTTTGAATCTTCCATTTGTGGAGACACTGCTGCAGATATGTCTCAGTCAGAAGAAAATGGACAAAAACCAGAAAACAAGGCCAGAAGGAGCAGAAAGAGAAGCATAAAATATGACTCTTTACTGGAGCAGGGCCTTGTCGAAGCAGCTTTAGTGTCTCAGATCTCAGGTCCTGCTGATGAAAAGGTATTTCTGAGTATCTCTGTCGGGCCAGGTAGGAAGCGGCCACATGTCAGGGAGAGCAGGCTCCGTGAGACCCTGAAAACCCCAAGGGTGACAGTCTGCGCATAGCACCTCGAGCTGTGCCCTAAGGCTGCGCAGCCAGTTGTGAGGCCTAGAGAAGTTAACTAAGAGTTCATGTTAAAATGTCCAGGAAGAGGCAAAACCAGTTTCTGACCAGGTCTGGCCAGTTCCAGAGCCCCTTACCTTTAGACTGCCCTGATTTCCTGGTTCTCGTCTTCATTTAGGGTCATTTAAGATGTGTTGGGATTTGGCGTGGGCCTTCTAAACCCTGCACCAGGGGTGAGTGGGAAGCAGAGCTGTGTCGAGCTCCTGCCCTGGCTCCCGCTGCCCTGGCTCCCGCTTCCCTGTCCTGACTGTCTCCTCAGCCTGGGGGTCGGCCAAGGGCCTGGCTCCTCCTGCCGTCAGGCCTCAGCTCCCAGCACAGAGCCCAGCACTTCGAGCCCCTTGTCAGAGATTGAAGGGAGAACCTGTCTTTAAGACAAAAGAGTGCTTGGTGGCTCCATCTTGTTCTGTCTGGTGGTTTGTGCTGCTGTATCTTAAAAGTGCCACTCAGATGGCCCTGGGACTTAAGTGGGTGTAAGCTGTATAAAACAGCTGAGGAAACCTGGCCTCGGTAGATGGGAGTGGGGAGCACACTGCAGCCTCCCCCACGCCTGTGTGCGTGCTGGGGCTGACTGGAAGGCGCCTGGTGCCCTTCTCGCAGCTTTGTGCATGGCCTTTGCTCCACGTCCACTTGCCCCGCAGCTGCAGTGGGGCAGGGGCAGAGGCGGGGGGCTTGAAACCAGTCTGGGTTGGCATTGTCACCAAGGTTGGAATATTTAGTTTAAGTTATAGTTGAGGGATTGTATTTAGGGTTTCCGCAGATAGAGAGGGAAAGGCCAGAATTTCTTTGAAATAGCTTATAGAGCATCGAAGAGCTTTGAAGCTTTAAACCGTCCTTTCCTCTGTGCTCGGGAGTTGGTTAGCCCTTGCTGATAATGTATTCAGCAGTGAACTTTTTAAAAGCCCAGTAATCGGGGCTGATGGAGTCCAAAGTGCCCAGGCAGTGGGGCGAGGCCTCTGCTGGTGCCGTCTGACCTGGTCTTTACCCCTACTGCTGCTGCGAGGCTTTTGTCAGAACTTGGGTAAATGGCTTGATTTTTGACTCCTCATCTGCCAAATGGAGATGACAATACCCACCTCCCGGGGTTGTCCTGTGCCTTAAATGAGACAATGAAAGTGGGCGCAGGGCACACTTGGAGAGGCAGAGTGTGGCAGCTCTGTGTCTGTGTCACCACCACATGGCTGCCAGCCTCTTGGCACAGATGAGGAAACTGAGGCCTGGAGAAGTCCAACGATTTGCCTAGGAATTAAGAGTGGAGGGTCAGGAATTCACACTCAGGTCTCTCTGGTGTGGGCCCATCCTTTCCCTTGCTGCCCTTTAATACTTATTTCACATTTTCTGATTAACTTGAAGGGTAAGGAAGTCTGCAGGTGAAAAGGGTGGCTCGGTTCGCTCAGGAGGGAGAAGAGGGAGGTGTCCACACTCTCCCTCCTCTGACTCTCTCATCTTGGCCAGTAGGTGCTGGGGACAGACGAGGAGCTAAAGGGTTGCCCTGGCCATGCAGCTTCCCACTGCAGAGCAGAGCAGGGAAGGCAGGTGGAGAGAAGTTTGCCCTTGCTGGGTTGTTCAGCCTCATAACCAACCCCTGTCCTACAGGTGAAGAAACTGAGGCTCAGAGAGCTCCTGAACAGATGACCAGAAGGGAGCTGGGGTTAGCTCCCAGGCTTCCCTGGGGCCTCGTCTCACCCCATGGGGGTCGCGGCATGTTGGGTGACCCACGGCTCCAGAGGACTGACCTTGAGCCCCATGGCTGTGGAGTCAGGGTTTTTGAGCAGGCGAATAAGGCCCCTTTTAAGCCCACCTGCCAGGCCGAGGAGATGGATGCATTTGGAGGTCTTAGTGCAGCTGAGCCCCTGCTGTGTGCCGGGCCCTGTGCGGCCCTTTAGGCGAGGGCAGGGAACAGACAGCAGTGTTGGTGGCAGACACTTGCAGGTGTGGGAGCGTGCTCCTCTTTCAGGGGCATGTGGAGGCCTGCTGGGGCTGGACACCGGGATTGGCGGCAGCTGTTTGATGTCTTAGTGTTTGGTTTTTGATGCTGTTCTTTTTCAGATTCCAGGTAAGAAAGAGTCCTGTCCAAATGTTGGCAGAGACAAAGACCATCTGCTGAAGTACAGCGTTGGCGACTTGGTGTGGTCCAAAGTGTCAGGTTACCCGTGGTGGCCGTGCATGGTTTCTGCCGACCCCCTCCTTCACAGCTATACCAAGCTGAAAGGTACGGCGCTGGGGCTCTTTCCCCTCTTTCTCAGCTCCACGTTTCTTTCTCCCTTAGGTGGCCCCACTGGGGTTCATTTTTGCACCTTTACTTAAAGTTAGCGATTGATTCAGATGTGACATCTTATATTTCCTTTTATATATGGCAACTTAGAATTGTATTTCATCTGATCAAATTTAGTTAGAGACCTTGACAGAGGAATCGGCTTTACCTTGTATTGGTTTTCAGGTTTTATGATAAATAATTTATTACTTATATATGTAGTAATTGCTTATTTCATCATGACAGGCAGAAATAGTACTTCATACAAAGTTTATGTGAGAAAAATGTTCAAGTTTATTTTATTAGGCCCGTGGGAAGAGGGAAAAAACTAGAAATTATTATCATTGGCTTCATGAATTTGTAAGTGTAACAGCTAAAGTGTGTGTTCAAAGTGCAATATGTCATTTATACTAATTTCAAATAATAAATGAGCAATGTATAAGTGAGTTTTTAGAGGAAAAGCAAACAAGGCATCAGGAGGTTTGAGATTTTTCTGTAAAGTTCTTCTGGAGTAATGTTTGAATTTAGTTTGGGAAGATGAGCTGTGATGAGTAAACAGTTGGAGCTAAGCAAGGAAGGTGCCCCCTGGGACCTGTACTCCCTTCAGAAGCATGCAGGCTGTATTAGTCAGCCAGATGGGTGCTGATGCAAAATACCAGAAATCAGTTGGTCTTTATAAAGGGTATTTATTTGGGGTAGAAGCTTACAGTTACCAGGCCATAAAGCATAAGTTTCTTCCTTCAACAATGTTTGTTGCCACGTGTTAGAGCAAGACAGCTGCCGGCATTTGCCAGGGTTCAGGCTTCTTGGATTCCTCTCTTCCCAGGGCTGCGTTTCTCTCTGGGCTCAGCTCCTCTGTTTCCTCCGCAAAGTCAGCTGTAGACTATGAGGCTCTCTAGGCTCTGCCTCTCTCCACAAGGCCAGCTGTGAACTGTCAGGCAAAAGGCTTGTGTCTATCCCGGGGACTTCTCTCCTTCCTCACCAGAACTCCAACATCAAAACTGCTCCAACTCAATCCTTTGCCATGCCTTTTATATTTGATTCCCCACCCACTAAGGGGTGGGGCTCAACGCCCTACTGACGTGGCCCAGTCAACGCCCTAATCATAACTTAATCATGTCCAGATAAACAGATCAGTTTACAAGTGTAATCCAATATCTATTTTTGGAATTCATAACTTCATCAAACTGCCAAACTGCTACACGGGCAAATGCCATTCCGTTTGTTTGTTTTTTTATAAAGTATTCGTTAGTTTGTTTAAAGAACTTTCACGCTTACAGTTCAAAGTGGAGCAGTACAGGAGACACGTAATTCTAGCCTTCACCTAGGTGCACCACAACTTTTTTTTTTTTAAACAATTTATTGAAGCATATCATTCATACACGAACATACATAAACTGTAAGTGTTCAGCAAACATCGTGAACTTACAAAACAAACATGCGTAACATCATGCAGGGCTCCCACACATCACCCCCCCACAACACCCTGCATTGCTGTGAAACATTTGTTAACAAATCATGAAAGAGCATTGTCAAAGTATTACTATTAACCATAGTCTATATCTTCCTCCCCTATACATTTTTTAAAAGAGTTTATTTATCAATTTACTTTTATTCATTTTTACCCCCTCCCCTGTTTTTGCTGTTTTGTGTCCATTCCCTGGGCAACTCTGTGTCCATTTCCTGCCCTCTCTTCTCATCCTTCTCCTTCTGTCTTTACTGGGATTTGACCCTCGGAACCTCTGATGTGGGACAGAGGCGTCCTACTGCCCGCGCCACCTTAGTTCCTGGTTTTTCAGCATGTCTCATCTTGGCTCTCCCTTGTGTCACTCTCCTGTTCCATCATCATCTTGCTGCGTGCTGGGAGGTCCCAGGTATCGAACCCAGGTCCCTCCATATGGGAGTGAGTCACCCAACCATTTGAACCACATCTGTTCCCATGTTATATCTCTTAAGGTTGACCAAAGATACCTAGAGTTACAGTCATTTCCCATACCGGATGGTCATATAATAAATCAGGCTTAGTTTATCACCAGCATTCCAAAAACCAGACCTAGGGAGAAAAAGTAGGTCTGGGGACATGTGCATGTTTTCTAATGTAGTGAATGTTTAGCCTACCCTGATTATCACAAAATCAGGACCGCGAGAATATTCTCATGACTTTTTTTTTTTTTTTTCTGAGGTACCTGGGCTAGGGATTGAAACCAGGCCCTCGTATGTGGGAAGCTGGCGCTCAACTACTGAGCTCCATTGGCTACCCCCCCCCCTTTTCTGCTTGCTCTTGCTGTGTGTCCATTCTTCTGTGTTTTTTCTATGTCTGCTTGTCTCCCCCTGTCTTTGCGGCACCGAGTCGGCCCTCTGCGGAGGTGGCTCCATTCCGTTTTCATGGGTGGCTCCGCTCCATGTTTTTGCGGGCAGCAGTGCTCTGTGTTTTGCGGGCTGCCCAGCTTCCACACTTCACAGGCGGCAGCTCCGTGTTTCACGGGTGACTTTGCCATGCCTGTGGGGGCTCCGCCCTGCCCGTGGCGGCTTTCTTTTTTTTTTGCCTTGCCCACGGCGGCTTTGCCCCGCCCACGGCACCTTGCCTTTCTCAAGGCGGTCTGCCCGCTCGGAGAGGTCCCCGGGAACTGAACCCGGGGCCTCCCATGTGGTATACCAGCGCTCTTATCCACTGAGCTATCTAGCTGGCCCCCCCACCGACTTTTAATGTCTTGTTATACCTGCTCTATCCCTCACTATAAAAACACTTGCCCTTTACCAAATCATCTGAAGGCATCATGGCTTTCGCCCTTAAATATGCCAGCAGGGGTCTTCCAAAAGCAAGGACAATTTCCAACCTACCCAGCACCGTACCTACCCTTTCACAAAATGGAATCGGCAGTGCAGCCATTGTTATAGTCTTCTCTCCCAGGACCCCAGCTGACCCCAGACTTGCCTCTGCTGCTTTTTCTTCAGTCCAGGATTGGATCAAGGTGTGTGTATTACATTTAGTTGCTGCGCCTCTTAAGCCTCCCCCATCTAAAAAGGCGCTCCCCACTCCCACATCTGTTCTTCTCGATGACACGCCCTCCTGGCCAGTCCCGCAGAGCCTTGCATGCTCCATGTCTGTCTGTCCCTCATGATCATGTGAAGGCCAGGATGGTCGGGCAGGGCGCCACTTGGGTGATGGAGGTGGTGGTGGGAATAGAAACTCAGACTTGGAAACCTGTACTGTGGCTTTGACCATTCACTTCTGTCTGCATGCAGGAGGAGGGATGTCATCCCCCAGCCAGAGGCTGAAAGTGTCCTGCCTCAGCCCTCCAGGGCAGCCATCAGCCTGGGGAGGGCCGGGTTGGGAAACCAGCTGCAGAAGGCTGACACCATGCACGTGAAAAGCAGCTCAGAAGGAGAGTTAGAGCCGTGAAGAGACCGCAGAGTCAGAGAAGAGCATGCACAGGGCGTGTGAGGGAAGGCACGGGGTCGCAGTTGCCTCAGCTTCCCTGTTCGGGTCGACAGTGGCCGCTCCAGGGGAGAAGCACAGTCCTCTTTGTCAGTGACGAGTGATGGGGGGCCACGCCCAAGAGAGCAGGCTCCCACCCAGCCTTCCCCACAGTTCGAGCATTTCTTGGTAATGCTTATCTGAATCGTGTATTTGTTGGGTTATAAAATGGTAACTGTCCACTTTTGCTTTTCATGTTTAATTAGCTGGTATTTTTCTGAAAATGAGCTCCCCCTTTAAAAATTAGTTCTGTATTTACCATCCTTGTTCTTTTGTTTTCCTTTTACATTTTTTATTGTGGTAAAAAATATATAACACAAAAACATTCTAACCATTAAAAAAATTTTTTTTATATCAATGATACAAGTTCCTCAGCACCAGATAATAACTATGATAACAGAAGATCTGCTTTAGTCAATGGTTACACTCCCCCTTATTATTGTTCATTCCTCAATCATGAGAGATTTGGGGGGTCCACTCTGACTGCTTCAGGCTGAGAAGGGACCTAGCTGTTATGGGGCAGAGGAATGGAATCGTTTGGTTTGCAGTTGAAGACCCTCCTTGCTTTTGGGCTGGGGCTGGTCCGTCTCCAGCGTCTTGTTCGCTGTCCAGGGCAGGCTGGAGGGCTGGAGAGCAGGAGCTGGCCGCATCCCTGCTGCGATTAGGGCTGCACCGGCAGAGGATGGGTCTGAGGGCTTCAAGTCCCTGAGAAGTGTACTTAGTAAGTTTATTGAAAATTGTAGGTTGAAATAAAAGAAATAGAAGAATCATGATTAGGTGACCTACACATGAGTGCAGCTATGTTATGTTGTGTTAATAGCTTTTCATATAATTTCCAGGTATAGCCTGCCCAAGGTATGTGGATTTCATGAGGCCATGTGGCTTGCCTCTGGTGTCTGGACGTCCCTAGAGCCTTCAGGAGCACTTTTTTTTTTCTTTTTAACTTTTTATTTTGAAATACTTCCAAACTTATAGGGTGGTTACTTATAAGTGTCCAAAACATGTAGGACAGTTAAAAAAATAATACAAATCCCATACAAACTCCAAATCCCTAGCTCCCCAGATACCCATATCTACCAATTTTAACATTTGGCCATATTTGCCATATCATTCTATTTATTTACCCATCCATCCATATATCTATCTGTCTTTCTATTTATCAGTCCATTTTCTGAACACTTGAGTGGTAGGTTGTGTACCTCATGCTTCTTGAACACTTAATACCTCCATGTACATTTCCTAAGAACAAGGATATTCATTTATGTAACCAAGTACAGTATCAAGTTCAAGAAATTTAACATTGATGTAAAGCTTACAGTTTACATTCCAGTTTTTCATGTGTCTCAGTAATGTTCCTTTGGCTATTTTCTCCTCCCTTGTTAGATACTATCCAGAATCATGTATTGCGTGTAATTGTTATTGTCTCTTTAGTTGCTATGACTTTTTTAAAATTATGGGTACATATATTCAACATAAACTCCCATGTCAGCCCCTCCCAAGCATACCATCCGTGGGATTAATCACATTTACAATGTTGCAGTACCCTCATCATCTTCCATTATTAAAACTGTTCCATCTCCCCAAACAGAAACCCTACATGCATTAGCTCCCCATTGTCCCCTCTCCTGGCACCCTGTATTCTGATTTCTGTCTCTTTGAACTTGCATATTCTCCAATATTTTCTTTTTAGGTAACATGGGGCTTAAATTTAATATCCTAAATCTATGACAATCTCGTTTGCTTTGATATTCACATAACTTGAACAGTATACACGAGCTTATGTTCCTAGATCCCTCTTCCCCCTTTATGTAGTCCTTTTCACAAATTACATGTTTATACATTATGAGTCCAAAACCATTGCTTCATCATTATGATTTACACGTTTGCTCTTTGGATCCTGTAGGAAGTAAAAAGTGGAGTTACAAACTAAACATACAACAGTACTGGCATTTATATTTACTCATGTCATTTCCCTCACTGGAGATCTTTATTTTTTCATGTGGCTTCAGTCTAACGCCTATTGTCCTTTCCTTTCAACCTTCAGAGCTCTCTTTAGCATTTCTCACAGAACCCGTCCAGTGGTAAAGAACTCCCTCAACTTTTGTTTATCTAGGGATGCCTTCATTTCTCTTTCATTTTTTGAAAGACAGCTTTGCTGGATATTGAATTCTTAGTTGGCAATTTTTTGCTTTCAGCATTTTAAATATGTCATCTGTCTTCTTACCTTCCTGGTTTCCTATGAGAAATTGGCACTTAGTC
>PVKH010042740.1:0-10796 GCA_004027955.1 Chaetophractus vellerosus | reverse complement strand
AGAGGAACCTGGAAGCCTGAACCCTGGAGACGTCGGCAGCCATCTTATTCCAACACGTGGACTTGGGTGAGGGAAGAACTTTATGCTTTGTGGCCTGGTAACTGTAAGCTTCTACCCCAAATAAATACCTTTTATGAAGACCGACCAATATTTGATATATTTCAAAAGGCACACCTTTGGCTGACCAAAACAATGAGTTTTAAAATTGAAAGTTTAAAGGGGATAAATGGGAACTCTATATTTTGAATGATTTTTCTATAAACCTACAACTGCTCTCATTAAAAAATTGTAATTGAAAGGGTAAAAATATTTAAGTAATTTTTAATTGGAAAACATGAAGATTATTTTAGGTAATAATTGCAATAATGGAAAGAATATTTATGTAATGACTTTAATTGATTTTACATGATAGTCTAAAAGAAAAATCTTTCTTCCATTTCAGCCTTTTCCCCGTCAATCAAGTATTTAGAGATCATTATGTGTTTAGGCCTCTTGGGAAGTTTCCGGAAAAGAGTTAACACAAGTGGTCTGTGATTGCTATCTTTAGAAAGGCTTGCTTGCAAGGTTGGCATTCGCTGGCAACTGGGAACTTGAATGGGAAACAGTTCCCTACACTGATATAAAACTTAACCTGAGTGTTAAAAGTGGTTCCCTGTTTATGTAAACATTATGGCTCATGCTAAGCACCTGTTTTTCTTCTGGGAATCTGTAATTTTGGTACATGCTAGGCAGAGTGTGCCTATATGACCAGCCCCAATAAAACACTGGGCACTGAGTCTCTGAAGAGCTTCCCTGATAGACACCTTTTCCCATACGTTGTCACAACTTGTTGCTGGAGGAATTAAGCATGTCCTTTGTTATTCTACTGGCAGAGGACTCCTGGAAGCTTGCATCTGGTTTCCTCTGGACTTTGTCTCACATAACATTTCCCTTGCTGGTTTTGCAATTTATCCTTTTCTTATAATAAACCATAGCCGTGAATATGACTACATGCTGAGGCCCTAGTGTTGTCCTAATGAATCACCAAGCCTGAGTGTGGTGGGGACCCCTGACACAGGGAGGTTAAGATAAAAATAAATTATAGTCCCTGCCCTTATAAATTTTTTAGTTCAGCTAGATTAGACATATACATGAGATACATTTAAATAACAATATAGGGGAGTGGATGTGGCTCAATGGTTGGGCGTCTGTCTCCCATATGGAGGGACCTGGGTTGGATTCCGGGGACCGGCCGGTAAAATAAAAAAAAAAAAAGAAAAAAATATAGAAGGCACACGGGCCACCAGGCCCCGTGAGCGGGTGAGCCCCCAGGTCCCACGCGCGGGCGTGCCAGGCCCCACTGAGCCACACAGCAAGATGATGATGTAACAGGAGAGTGAAACTAGGGAGAGCCAAGAAGAGATGTGCTGAAAAACCAGGAAATAAGATGGCACAGGTGGCAGATACCTCTCTCCCACATCGGAGGTTCCCAGGATTGAATCCTGGTGAAGACAGGAGGAGAAGGTTGAGAAGAGGGCAGGAAGCAGACACAGAGAACTGCCCAGCAAATGGACACAAAACAGCAAAAATAGGGGGGGGGGGTGGGGTGGGGGATGGGGTGTTAAAATGCATAAAAGTAAAATAAATATTTAAAAATTTTAAAATAAATAACAATATTACAGGTGATGAGTCACACTGATGAAGGATGTATATGTGGGAGGTTGTGGGAGGTGTGGGAGGTGGGGTATATGGGTACTCCTAAAATTTCTGTGTAACATGTAAATCGATGTATCCTAAAAAAATAAAAATTTAAAAAATTAAAAATTAAAATAAAAACAAAGCAAAAAAATAAAATAAATAACAATATAAGCTTGGGAGAAAATATTTGGAAATCACATATCTGATAAGGGTTTAATATCCAGGAAATAGAAGTTACAACTCAACAATAAAAAGACAAACGACCTATGAGAATATTCTTGCTGTCCTGATTTTGTGATAATCAGGGTAGGCTAAACATTCGCTATATTAGAAACCATGTATGTGTCCCCAGACCTACTTTCTTTTGCTAGGTCTGGTTTTTAGAATGCTGGTGATAAACTAAGCCTGATTTATTATATGGGGAAAGACTGTAACTCTAGGTATCTTTGGCCAACCTTAAGAGATATAGCAGGGGGATGGATGTGGCTCAAATGGTTGGGCATCTGTCTCCCATATGGAGGGACCTGGGTTTGATCTCCGGGACCCTTCCGGTAAAAATTTAAAAAAAAGAAAAATATAGAAGGCGTGTGGGCCACCAGGCCCCACAAGTGGATGAGCCCCCCCAGGCCCTGTACACGGGTGTGCCATCGGGCCCCAAGCACTGAAGCGCCACCAGGCCCTGCCGAGCCACGCAGCAAGATGATGACATAACAGGAGAGTGACACAAGGGAAAGCCAAGACAAGATGCGCCGAAAAAACAGGAACTAAGGTGGCACAGGCGGTAGGACACAGTATTATTCATGATTGTCAAAAGTTGGAAGCAACCCAGGTGTCCATCAACAGATGAATGGATAAACAAACTGTGGTGTATTCACACGATGGAATATTATGCATATAAGAAGAAATGAAGTCGTAAAGCATATGACAACATGGATGAACCTGGAGGACGTTATGTTGAACCAGGCACAAAAGGACAAATACTGTATGATTGTGTTACTATGAACCAAATATATTGTGTAACATTTGTATGATTTTAAAAATTGTATATGTATCCAGTATATTTAATTGAGAGATGTGTGTTTTTATTCAACTGTGTTTTCTTTTTAGTTTTTGTCTATATTTTTGACTATTAAACGTACAAAATAAAGTTTAAAAATGTTGAATGAATGGATCGCAAAAGGAGGGGGTGATGATTTATTTCATGTGTCAACTTGGCTAGGTTATGGTGTCCAGGTGTTTGGTCAAGCACTTGTTTCCTTGTTAATGTGAGGGTACTTTGAAATGGGATTTGCATCTATAATAAGTTGATTGCATCTATGATAAACAAGGGAAATTGCCCTCAGCAATATGGGGAGTCTCCTCATTTAATCATTTTGAGGTCTTAAAAGCCAGAAATGAGGATTTCAGAGGCCAGAAGAAGGATTTGGATTCAACTTCGACATTGCCTCTTGACAGACTTTTTAGCCAACTAGCTTCCTTTAGGGCAGGGGTTCTTTTTTTTTTTTTAATTTTTTACCTTTTTAAATTTTTTTTAAAGATACTAGGATTACATAAATGTTACACAAAAAATATAGGGATTCCCATATGTCCCATTCCCCACACCTCCCACACCCTCCCACATAAACATCCTTCATTAGTGTGGCACATTCATTGCAATTGATAAACATATTCTGGGGCTTTGTCATTAAGCATGGACCATAGTTCAAATTGTAGTCTACACTCACTCTCACACAGTTCTGTGTGTTATGTGATGATATTTGCAACTTCACTCAGGACAATTCCCAAGTCCCGAGAAAGCCCTCGTATTACAACTGTTTTTCCCTCTCCTTGCCCCCAGAGCCTCCAGTAGCCACCGGCTCCACATCAATGTTGTAATTTCTTCCATTGCTAGAATCACAATATGTCTATAGTAGAATTCTAGCAAGTCTACTCTAGTCCATAGCTCCTCCCCCAATCCCGAGGATTCTGGGATGGTGACTCCACCTCTAATTAGGAGGGGGGCTTATATCCCATGGGGAAGATGGATGGGGCTATCCTACCTGCAGCTGCAGACTCTCTCTGTTCCCTGGGACAGCCGTTGTCCATCATCATCTCCCCGCCAGTTGTCCTGGGTGAGTCCAATGAGCTGTAGAGTAGGTGTTGCAACTCCGCCAAGGTTCCGGGCCCAGCTGGCACGTGGACAGCCCAAAGATTCAAGTCCCTGGACATACACCTACAATCTCCAGCACCAAGTATAGGTTTAAATAGAAGGGAGGGCAGGGGTTCTTAACAAGGTGTCCATGAGCTTGAACTGAAAGTAAAAAAAAACATTCTTGTGGGGATGTGTTGGTATGGGTGTGACACAAAAAAAGGTTAAGAACTGCTGCTCTAGGGAATTAGGACTAAGGACTTCATTACTTTTATCAGAGTTTCCAGCATGCAGCCTGCCCTACAGAGTTCAGAGTTGTCAGGCCCCATGGTCATGTGAGACAATTCTTTATAATAAAACTCTTTATATATTTATGTAATATATATCCTGTTCCGTTTTTCTGGAGAACCACGACAAGTATGAGGTTCTCAAGGATAAAGGAGTTTCTGAAACCACTGTAGCTGATAGAAACCACCCTTGAAAATAACTCCTTTTATGCCTCCCGACATTCAACTGGTGATAACAATTCCCAATACCCTGTTTTCATATACACTGGAGTAAACATGCCCTGCACACCATAAATATAGAAATTTAATATTATATTTACATACACAAGTACTTTTTAAAAGAGTGCTGATTGAATACTTGAATACACTCTTTGATCATCCACATTGCCTTTCTAAGGCATTCATTTAAAATTCTGTATTAACTGACTCTATGTTTCCATAACATCAATAGCTTCAAAAATCAAGTTGGGGAACCAGCTGTGGCTCAATTGGTTGGGCTCTGGTTTACCACATGGGAGGCCCCGGGTTTGGTTCCCGGGGCCTCGTGGTGAGGGCAAGCTGCCAGGCGGTGAGCTGACTCAGCGGGATGACGCAACAGGGGGAGATAAGCAGACATGGAAAAACGCAAAGCAAAATGAACACAGCGAGCACAAGCAGCAAGGGGGGGATATATAAATAAATAAAAATAAATTTTAAAAAATCAAGTTGAACATTACAGGTAGCAATTTATATTCGTATGCCTACTACTATTTCAAAACCATGAGCTCACGACTTTCACTAAAGTAACAAATCCTCTGTAAACTAGAGAATCTCCAGCTGGTGACTCATAGTTACGTATTTTATTTTGCTTTTCACCGTTTATAAGTTTATTTCTGAGTTGCAAAGATTATTTCCCTTTCCCCATGTTTATAGAATCTCCTGTGTTCCCCCATTCAATCTTGGCTCTCACAACCAGACAGACAGAAAGCACGAGTACCTTCTTTTTCTTGTATCTGTAATACAAATAATTATGTTTTTATTTTGAGCCAATGTTTCCTAGCCAATAGATTTCACCAAAAAATTCACAATTCCGGTTTCTCTTCAAATCATAGAAAAATTTCATAACATTAGGCCCTACATTCCAAAAAGGCAAAAATCAGCTGGAGTTAAGTCACAGTTGTCCATTTAATTGGGGGGTGCTACTCTTTAGTTTTTCATGATCTCCATCATTCACATCATTTATGCATTTTGTGAATGTTACACCCACACTGGGTGCTCATATATGTCATATGCCTGGTCACTATTGCTATGTGAGTTTTCTGGCCACTGCAGTAGACTATAAAATAGATCTTGCTCTCTATGGGTAATTCTGCCACCTTCCTCATTGCCTGGCACATTATCTGTGCTTAATACATATTGTTGAACAAACCCATAAATAATATGTGCCACAATGTGGCCCCAATTCAGCAAAATTATTAGTTGTTCACAATTATTTCTGCTTGTTAAATATGAGAATAGAATCGTCTCCTAATTATTACTACACTCCTCCCATCATTCGCACCCATCTTTTAAAAAATTTAATTTTATTTTTATGTATTTTTGTCTTCTCTACTTTGTTTTCTTCCTTTTTCAAAATCAGACATTCCTACTTTGCCTCTAAGTGTGCAATTTTACTATTTTTTTTTAATTGAAAAGAGGTCCTTAATATCTGCCATTGGTTCTGTGATGGTTAGTCCTATGTGTCTACTTGGCTAGGCTATAGTATGTTGAAGGTATGTTGTATATGTGGGTGGACTCATCTAATTCACTGAAGGTCTTTAAAATAAATTTTCTGGGGAAGACATTTGCAGCATCAACTCCTGCCTGAATTTTCAGCCTGCCTGCCCTACAAGTTTCAAATATGCCAGTCCCCATAATTGCGTGAGACTATTATATAAATAAAATTCCTTCCCACCCTCTATATTATATATGTTTTTCTGGAGAACTCTGACTATAATAAGTCCCTTCTTCAAATAATTTAGCATGTCTCAAGATGAAGGTTTTACAAATTCCTTAGAAGGCAAGTAGGATACACACACACATACACACACATACACACATTTGGTGGTGGGCATTGGTAAATAAATTAGTGGGTTAAAGTGACAAAAATGACTGAATGTCCTGGATTCATTAGCACTGTACTCAGTTCCTTTTTATTCTGGGGAAACCGGCCCAGATTCTATTCAAGATGAAGTGTTTCCGAAGTCTTACCATCTAAAATCTAGGAGGCTGTAACACTGGAGGGTAAATGGCTGAAAATGTGATATTCTTCAATCCAGGGAGATTATAAGGCCAGTGTGATGTCAAGGTACTATTTTTCTTGATACGCATTTAGGAAACTTAATTCAGAAAATTGTTCTGAAAATTGGATATATTCCAAGAAGCAGATGAGTACAGAAAATTGAGATCCCAGGAGATTATGAAATCTGGGATGGCAATGCAAGTACAGCGAGAGAATTGGAAATAATATTTGAGACTTGTTATTTGTAGGTACAATGCTAGATGTTTAAGGTGCATTATTTCATTTTGTAATTTACTTATTCCACCTATTTTACAGAGGGGCTGACAAAGGAACTTGCTTCATATCACACAACTAAAACATGGCAGAATCAGGATACAAACCCCAGTCTTTACCACACACCCCCTTCCCCAAAATGACAGATGTACAGAGAAACAAACAATATTAAGCAAAACTGGATAGCAGAGGCTCAGAAACTGGGGGGCCAGAGTCCAGAAACCCAACGTCCAGATTTCTGGATGCCCAGAAATCAAAAACCATTCCTGATCCAAAGGCTAATACATTTATTTAATAATTAATAAAATATAAACAGACTACGTAAAATTTCTTTGCTTGGAAGCATAGATTTTAAGGTAACACTCTCCTAGAGCCCCAGATTCCTTATTATTATTTTTTTTAATGGAGATAATGTTTAACTCAAATAGTAAGGATTGAACGAGACAGTGAGTTAATCCGTTTAGCCCAGAAGATGGGTCCGGTTGGCTCGGCGTTTCCACCTCTGTAATTCTGTAGGCGAGGTCCTGTGCTTGCCGCTCAGAACCCAGGAAGCAGAAGAGAAGACGTAATTCTCCAAAGGAGAGGGTGCAGAGAATGACGGAAAATTTGAAAAAAAAAAAAAAAAAAAAAAGATTGTGAGACAAGAATTCAGCGAACCACCTAGCGACCCTGTCTACCAATTGTCCTCCGCCGAGAAGCTCCCAGAAGCAGCGTAGTCAACAGAGCGACTCAGCACAGACAGCAACGTGCCGAACTGCACACTGGGAACTGCAGTTCTGAGGAGTAGATGACCGAGGGCGGGCGTCGCACACGCGCACTGGAGGAGCCATAGTCAACAAAGACTGCGGCGTGCGCGTGCTCGCCGGAGAAAGACATGGAGGCGGGACGTGCGCGCGCGCGCGGCCGCCGCACTGAGCTTCCAAGCGGCTGAGAGGACAGAGAGGGAGGGGCTGAAGCCAGGACTAGTCTCCGACAGACCAGAGAAGGGGTTGTGCTCCCCGGCAGGGAAAGAGAAAGGGGAGGGGCCGGCGGGCCGCGCGAGGTGGTGCAAAGCCCCTGGGGCCCGCGGGCGCGCGAGGGTCTGTGGTCTTCGCTGTCGCAGTAGCCGCTGCCGTCGCTTGGTCGCCGTCGGTCTGCGGGTGGCGGGTTATGGCGACGGCGGCAGTGGGAGCTGTGAATGAATTCTCCGGGTGGACGAGCAAAGAAGAAAGGCTCCGGCGGCCCCAGCAGCCCGGTGCCTCCCAGGCCTCCGCCCCCCTGCCTGGCCCCCGCCCCTCCCGCCGCCCGGCCGGCCCCTGCGCAGGAGTCGCCTCATAAGCGAAACCTGTACTACTTTTCCTACCCGCTCTTCGTCGGCTTCGCGCTGCTGCGCTGGGTCGCTTTCCACCTGGGGCTCCTCTTGGTGTGGCTCTGCCAGCGCTTCTCCCGCGCCCTCATGGCCGCTAAGAGGAGCTCCGCGGCCGCGCCGGCCTCCGCCTCGTCCCAGGCGCCTGTGCTGGGCGGGGAGGCCGAGCGCGTCCGAGCCTTCCACAAACAGGCCTTCGAGTACATCTCCATTGCCTTGCGCATCGATGAAGACGAGAAAGGTAACGAAGTGGGGCGGGTGAGGGCGGGCAGGGAGCGGCAGAAAGCGGTGGGTTCGCCGAGGGAGGGCAACACCTGCGTCCCTTTGCTGCGGGTAGCGGCGATATAGCCCCGGAATTGATCTGCCCCTGGAGACTGCTTCCCTGCTAGTCAGACCCTCAGCCTCTGCGATTCTTTATTAACTCTTTACTCTGTCGGGAAACCCTAAGTATTCACATTGTTCAGACCCCAGCCTTCTCCCACTCTAATGCACGACCCAAGTTCCAGTGAAACACTCAGACATGCTGGTGGCAGTGACAGTTGTCCTAGAATGACCACACAGATCCTTTCTAGCACTGTAAACAGTGTGTGGCTTCCTCTGAGCCAGGTTTCTAAAAGATTTTGATATCGAAGAAGCTCTGCCTTGTTATAGGCTTTTAAGGAAAGCAGAATACTGTAGTGTTAGGGAAAAAAACAAAACAGATGACTAAATTTTGAAAGGAATAGCTGCATATGATTACAGCTCGATTTACGTTATTTTTTAAAGTTTCTTGACATTTTGTCAATATAATGATTCCTAAGTATTTTTCAATAAAGTTCTATTTTACCATAAAACTTTTTCCCGTGCTTGCTTTCGTTTCAAGTACGTATTTCAAGGTGGCCTCTAAGTTTCTAAGTTGAAATAGTGAATGAATGTGTGGGATAAACTTAAACATATTTTATAATAAAACCTCAAACGAAGATTTATGTTTTTGAATGAATCCTATACCTGAGAGAGTTCACATTTTAGGTCTGTTTGCCTCTTGGTCATCCTTGACAAAACAGGACTTAATTACAAAAGAATTTAATTCTCCTCCTTTACCCACTGTATCAAAATATATGTGAACAAATACAAATGAATTGAATAAGCAGTCTTCAAAGTTTCCTAACCCTATAGTCCACCCTTAAGGCTTTAAGTTAGGAGCTAGTAATGTCAAGCATTACCTGTCATTCCCCTAGCAACTTGATTATTTTCTTTTTTTAAAGATTTATTTATTTAATTACATATCTCCCCTCCCCCCCGCTGTGGCGACGCGCCGAGACTGGTCACTGCGCAGGCGCGGCTTTCCCCACTTGTGGGCGCCTTCTGCTTCCATTCACGGCCGGCTCTCAGTTCGCGGGTGGCTGGCTGTGCTCCATTCGCGGGCGACCTGCCCTGCCTGTGGTGGCTTTTGCCCTATCCCTGGCAGCTTTTTGCCCTGCCCACGGCGACTTGCCATTCTCAAGGTGGTCTGCCCACTAGGAGAGGTCCCCGGGAACCGAACCCGGGGCCTCCCATGTGGTATGCCGGCGTCCTATCCACTGGGCTATCCAGCCGGCCCCTTGATTAGTTTCTAAATGTACTGAAAGCCACCTTATTTCATTTTAGTGCAGTAGGCTATTTCAGACTGCAGCACTGTTAATTAATTGAAACATTTGAAATCATAAAGGCCATACTAAATCTTTTAAAAATAAAGTAGTGTATAAATGTTGTGACTTATATGGTGACTGTTTATTTTGAATTTCATTCTTATGTCATACTCAACTTTAACACTGAATTTTCACAAAGGCCTTAATTTGTCTGAAACCAAACTATTTTAAGTTAAGAAGACTAGAACAGAAATTATATTTACCCATTCTAAAGATATACAAGGTCTAATCATTAATTCAGGGATTTATTGATACCAGTTAATTTGCATAGCTCTGTATTCTAGGTGTTGTTTGAGAAATCAGAAACACTTCTCCAGTGAGATGTGTTAAGACAGCATTTGTTATGTGAATAATGAATTTGTATATTTTCATGTATAGTTTATATCTAATTTTTTCAAGGAGCTAAAGAATTTTGTGGCTGTTGCAATTTTGAACATCCTTATGATATCCATTTTATATATGGAGACATTGAAGTTTAAAGCATGAGTTCAAGTAGGAGAACCAGGAACAGAGTTTAGGTGAACAGAATTCATAACTTCATACTTTTATATTGTTTTTAACTAAGCAGGTTCTGTGTTTTGTATTGCTGGTAATGGATGCTGCAGAATACTTGGAGGAAAGGAAAAAGTTGTAATAGTAGTTCTTTTTTTTTTTTTTTTTTAAAGATTTATTTATTTTATTACATATCTCCCCTTCCCCCCTGCTGCGGCGACGCGCCAAGACTGGTCACTGCGCAGGCGCGGCTTTCCCCGCTTGTGGGCGGCTTCTGCTTCCATTCACGGCCGGCTTTCAGTTCGCGGGTGGCTGGCTGTGCTCCATTCGCGGGCTACCTGCCCTGCCCGTGGCGGCTTTTTGCCCTGTCTGTGGCAGTTTTTTGCCCTGCCCACGGCGGCTCTGGCCCGCCCATGGCGGCTTGCCATTCTCAAGGCGGTCTGCCCGCTAGGAGAGGTCCCCGGGAACTGAACCCGGGGCCTCCCATGTGGTATGCCGGTGCCCTATCCACTGGGCTATCGAGCTGGCCCCAGTAGTTCTTTGAATTAACTAGAACATGACCTGGCATGTTTTACATGGGTTCTATAAAAACATTGGACCTTAAATAAAAATGAGCAAACAACAGGAACATAAAACTGTGGATACAGTTCAGTAGTGAAAGATTTAA
>PVKH010042739.1:0-10793 GCA_004027955.1 Chaetophractus vellerosus | reverse complement strand
TATGGACTATAGTTAGTAGTAATACTTTGACAATGCTCTTTCATGATTTGTTAACAAATGTTTCACAACAATGCAGGGTGTTTGTGTGTGTGTGGGGGTGATGCGTGGGAGCCCTGTATGATGTTATGCATGTTTGTTTTGTAAGTTTATAATGTTTACTGAACACTTATAGTTTATGTATGTTCAGGTATGAAATACATCAATAAATTGTTTTTTAAAAAAGAAATACTAAAGGGAGTTCAGCAGGTCAAAAGGGAAAGGAGAGAGAGAGTTGGAGGAGAGTGTAAGAACAAATAAAAAGATAAAAAGAGAAATAAAAACAACATATGACATACATAAACCTAAAGAAAATATAGCTAATGTAATCAATGCCTTGACTGTAGTATCATTGAATGTTATTGGATTAAACTCTCCACTCAAAAAACACAGAGTGGCAGAATGGATAAGGAAATATGGCTCATCTATATGCTGTCTGCAAGAAACTCACCTTAGACCCAGGGACACAAGAATACTGAAATGAATTATTGGAAAACAATTTTACGTTCAAACAATAAACAAAAAAGGGTGGGAGTAACTACACTAATATTGGACAAAATAGGCTTTAAAGAGACAAAAAAGTCCTTTATATACTAATAAAAGTGATAACCTATCAAGAAGAAAGAACAATAATAAACATTTACAAACCTAAACAGGCTGCCTCCAAATACATGAGGCAAACACTGGAAAAACTAAGTGGAGAAATTGATGCCTCCACGATTATGGGGAGGACTTCAATACACCATTATCACCATTAGAACATCTCGATAGAAAATCAATAAATGCACAAAGTCCTTGAATAATTCATTAGAAGATCTAGATCTAATAGATATATTCAGAATATTACATTCACATACAATGGGATATACATTCTTCTCGAGTGCACATGGATCATTCTCTGGGATATACCACATGCTAGGCCACAGAACAACTCTCAGTGAATTCAGAAAGTTGAAATTATACAAAGCAATTTCTTTGACCACAGTGGAATGAAGCTTGAAATCAGTAAGGGGCAGAGAAGCAGATTACACACAAAGATACAGAAGCTAAACAACACACTCTTAAACAATCATGGGTCAAGAAGGAAATTACAAAAGAAGTCAGTAATTACCTTGAAATGAATGAAAATGACAACACAACATATCAAAACCTATAAGATGCAGCAAAAGCTGTATTGAAAGGGAAATTAATAACTATAAATGCCTACATTAAAAAAGAAGAAAGAGCTAAAATCAAAGACCTAACTGCACACTGGGAGGAATTAGAAAAATAACAACAAACTAACCCCAAAGCAAGTAGAAAGAAGGAAATAACAAAGATTAGAGCAGAGCTAAATGAAATTGAAAATAAGAAAGCACTAGTAAAAATAAATAATACCAAAAGCTGGTTCTTTGAGAAGATTAATAAAATTGACAAACCCTTAGCTAGGCATAGAAATAAAAAAAGAGAGAAGATGTAAATACCTAAAATAAGAAATGAAGAAGGGGATATAACCACTGACCCCATAGAAATAAAGAGTGTAATAAGAGGATACATTGAAAAATCATATGCCAACAAGATGGATAATTTAGAGGAAATGAACAAATTCCTAGAAACAAACAAGCAGCCTACACTGACAAGAAAAGAAGTTGATGAACACAACAGACCAATCAATAGTAAAGAGATAGAATTAGTCATCAAAACCCTCCCAAGAAAGAAGAGCCCAGCACCAGGCAGCTTCACAGGTAAATTCTACCTAACATTCTGGAAAGAACTAACATGAAGCCTACTTAAAATCTTTCAAAAAATGGGGGCAATATTGCCTAACTCATTCTATGATGCCAACCTCACCCTAATTCCACATCCAAACAAAGATGACTCAAGAAAGGAAAACTGTAGACCAATCTCTGTAATGAACCTAGGTATTAAAATGCTTAAGAAAATACTTGCTAATCATATTCAGCAACATATCAAATGAATTATGTACCATGACCAACTGGGTTTCATCCTTGATATACAAGGATGTTTCAACAATAGAAAAGCAATCAAAGTAATACACCACATTAACAGAACTAAAGAAAAAAATCACATGATCTCTATAGATGTAGAAAAAGCATTCAATAAAATACAGCACCCATCCTGATAAAAACACTTCAATAGATAGGAATAGAAGGAAACTTCCTCAACATGATAAAGGGTATATATGAAAAACCCATAGTTAACATCATATTCAATGGTGAAATCCTAAAAGCTTTCCCTCTAAGATCTAAAGAAAGACAAGGTTGTCCACTTTCTCTGCTGTTATTTAACATGTGGTTAGAAGTACTTACTTGGGCACTTAAGCAAGAAAAATATTTAAAAGGCATCTAAATTGGAAAGGAAGAAGTAAAAGTTTCACTATTTGCAGATGACATACATTGAAAACCCTGAGAAATCTACAACAAAGCTTCTGGTGTTTATAAGTTAGTTCAGTAAAGTGGAAGGATATAAAACCAATGTGCAAAAATCAGTAGAATTTCTGTACATCAATAATGAACAAACTGAGGAGGAAGACAAGAAAAAAATCCCATTTGCAATAGCAACTGAAAGAATCAAATACCTAGGAATAAATTTATCTAAAGATGTAAATGCCTTGTAAGCAGAGAAATACACAACTCTGTTAGAAGAAATCAAAGAAGACTTAAACATATGGAAGAAAATTCCCTGTTCTTGGTTAGGAAGACTAAGCATCATTAATATGTCTATTGTACCCAAATTGATTTAAAGATTTACTACAATCCCAATAAAAATTATCACAACATTTATTACTGAATTGGAAAATCTAACTATGAGATTTATTTGGAAGGGGAAGGGGCTCCAAATAGCCAAAAATATATTGAAAAAGAAAAATGAAATCAGAGGAATCACACTACCTGACTTTAAAGCATATGACAAAGCTATAGTGGTCAAAACTGCATGGTATTGGCACAGGTATAGACATACCAACCAATGGAACAGAATTGAGATTTCTGATATAGATCCCCACACACACAGTCAACCAATATTCAACAAGTCCACCAAGCCCATTCAACTGGGAGAGAATGGCCTCTTCAACAAAACAAATGGTTCTGGAGAACTGGATATCCATATCCAAATGAATGAGAGAGGAATACCACCTAATACCTCATACAAAATTAACTCACGATGGAGTTATCCAAAGATGCACTGTTTATGGAACTGGTGGGAGGGTCAGGGGAAGGAATAGATGAACTCAGGATTTGTGGGTATGTGGCTGAAACTACAATGTTGGGAATATTTTTTTTTTGACAAATATGGCAGGGGGTTACTGGTTTAAGGTTTTTTTTTTTTTAAAGATTTATTTATTTTATTACATATCACCCCTTCCCCCCGCTGCGGCGATGCGCCGAGAGTGGTCACTGCGCAGGCGCGGCTTTCCCCGCTTGTGGGCGGTCTCTGCGTCCGTTCACGGCCGGCTTTCAGTTCGCGGGTGGCTGGCTGCGCTCCATCCGCAGGCAACCTGCCCTGCCCGTGGCGGCTCTTGCCATGTCCGTGGCAGCTTCTTGCCCTGCCCACGGCGGCTCCGGCCCGCCCATGGCAGCTTGCCATTCTCAAGGCGGTCTGCCCGCTAGGAGAGGTCCCCGGGAATCGAACCCAGGGCCTCCCATGTGGTATGCCGGCGCCCTATCCACTGGGCTATCGAGCCGACCCCGGTTTAAGGTTTTGATGTGGGGGCCATGTGGGACAGGGAACACCTGGGGCAGGCTTCTAGAGAGTGTGTGAGTGTTCATCTTGTCATAGTGTGTTATATCAGTGGGTGGAGACTCACATAATAAGTGGGAATTTGTTGGATTCCCATCCTGGTGAGTCCTGTTATGATCTCAGATAGAGGGATGGGAGTTTTTGAGAGCATAGACAGTGCTTAGTGGAAGACAGTCCAGTCCATCAAGCCCTCAATGTTGTTGCAAGTAACTATGAATCTTGTCCTTCAGTGAGTTAATCTTGGTGGTTATTGTGGGTCCCGAGCGGAGAGGGAGGGAGGAATAGAATAGATGGAACACAGGACATTTTTGGGGTGATGGAATTGTTCCACATGATCTTACAATGATGGATACAGACCATGTTAAACTTCATCAAAATTTATAAAAGTGTATGGTCCAAAATGTAAAGCGTAATGTAAATTATTGACCATGATCAATAGCAATGTTTCAGTATTTGTGCATCAATTGTAATAAATGTACCATCCACATGTAAAATGTTATTAATAGGGGAAAGGGGAAAAAGGGGAGGATGTTGGGTATATGGAAATCACCTATATTCAATAGGTGACTCTTCTGTAACCTAAATCTTCTTAGAAGACAAAATGAAAAAAATAAGACACTGGGAGAATAATTGGAAGGAAATGTCACTGTACATACAAGACAATAGACCTTACAGTGATGAAAGCCATAATGTCAAAAATTTTTTTTAATTTTATACTTTTAAATTTTTTAATTATTTCAAACTTTTAAAAAAATTTGCATTGTATTCATTATTTTTAAAATTATCATTATTATATTATTTTCTAATTAATTGTATTTGGTTATTTTGTTGGCTTCAATTTTGAAGAAGTTTTGGATCACAGAAGGGTTACAACTGTGGCAGGGGAGGATCATTGATGCAGGGTGTCGGAGATGGGGTATGCATGGGAGGAAGTTCACCTGGGGCATACCTATAAGTCATATGAATGTGTTCCAGTGTTCATGGGGCATTGTCACAGTGGGTGGATATTCACAGAATAACCGAAGGAATACAGAATTTCCATCCTGGGGAGCTCTGTCACATTCTCTAATGGGACAACAAGAATCCCCTGAGTACAGGGGAAGTGACTATTGAAGGAGGATGGACCATTGATGAACCCTTGATAGTGATGACTGTATTTATGAAACTTTACTTTTGAAATTGAAACTTAGCCTGTATTATAGGATGTCTAAGAGCTACTTCCTGAGAGCCTCTTTGTTGCTCAAATATGGCCTTCCCCTTCCCCCAGGGTGGCACATGACTCCCAGGGATGAGCCTCCTTGGCACCAAGGGATTATTACCAATCACCAACTAGCAATGCAATTGGAAAAAGGCCTTGACCAAAGGAGAGAAAGGGTAAAGACAAATGAGTATATAAGGCTAAGAGACTTAAAATTAAGTTAGGAGTTCATTCCAGAAGTTATGCTTATACACGTCTGAGCAGTATCTCAATGACTGCCAAGTAAATATTGCCTCAAATAGCAGGGCTCCTGAGGACTCTGGAGATATTCAGACACTATGGGCAAGGCACACAGCTCAGGAGTTTGGTGCCCTGCCAGTGGGCCCTACTTTGGAATTTATGCTCCCCAGTGTGACAGAATTGGACTCAGTAGTGGTTTGCCTACACATGGTTTTTTTGTCCCTTCTATTTGAACCTATAGTTAGTACTAGATTTGATAGGTGTATGTCCAAGAGGCTTAAATCTTTGCACTGTCCATGTACCAGTTGGGTCTTGAATCTCAACAGATTTGCAACACCTAATCTCCGCTTAATTGGATTCACCCAGAACAACTAACAAAGGAGGTGATGATTGACAACGACCATCTCAAGGGACAGAGAGAATCTGCAACTGCAAGCAAGATATTCCCATCCATCTGCCCCATGGGATTTAATCCCCCTCTCAATTAGAGGCAGGGTGGGCATCACCATCCCAGAATCCTCAGGATTGGGGAATGAATGATGGACTAGAGTAGACTTATTTTTATTCAACTATCGATTTATTGTGATCCTAGCAATGGAAGAACTTTTATTATTGCTATGGATGCAGTGGCCACTGGAGGTTCTGAGAGGAGGGGGAGGGAAAAATAGGTGTAATTTGTGGGCATTTGCAGGACTTCGGAATTGTCCTGAATGACATTGCAATGACAGATACAGCCCATTGTATATCTTGCAATAAGTTATAAAAATGTGAGGGAGAGTGTGTAAACTACAATATAAACTATAATCCATGCTTAGTGGCAATGCTCATGCTTTGGATGTAAAGTTCATGAAACTATTTCCTAATACAAGATCTTGTAGATGCTTCCCTTTATTATCTTCCAAGGTCTTTATGGTCTTGGCTCTTATATTTAGATCTTTGATTCACCTTGAGTTCATTCTGGTATAAGGTGTGAGATAGAGTTCCTCTCTCAAACTTTTTGATATGGATATCCAGTTCTCCAAGCACCATTTGTTGAAGAGGCCATTCCTTCCCAGTTGAGTGGGCTTGGTGGCCTTGTTGAAAAGCAATTGACTGTATAAGCGAGGATCTATATCAGAACTCTCAATTCGTTTCCATTGGTCAGTAAATGCCAATACCATGCATTTTTGAACACTGTATCTTTGTGTAGTAGGTTTTAAAGTCAGGTAGTGTGATTCTTCCCATTTTGTTTTTCTTTTTCAATATGTCTTTGGCTATTTGGAGCCCCTTGCCCTTCCAAATAAATCTCATAGTTAGCATTTCCAATTCAGTAAAAAATGCTGTGATAATTTTTATTGCAGTTGCTTTAAATCTGTAAATCAATTTGGATAAGATAGACAGCTTAATGATGTTTAGTCTTCCTATCCATGAACAAGGATTTTGTTTCCATTCTTTGGGTCTTTTTTCTGCATACAAGGCATTTAAAACTTTAGTTTAATTTATTCCTAGGTATTTGATTCTTTTAGTTGCTATTGTAAATGGGATTTTTTTCTTGATTTCTGCTTCAGGTTGCCCATTATTGGTGTATAGAAATGTGACTGATTTTGTACATTATTCTTATAACCTGCCACTTTACTGAACTCATTTATAAGTTCTAGAAGCTTTGTTGTAGATTTCTCAGGGCTTTCTATGAATAGGATAGTATAATCTGCAAATAGTGAAATTTTTACTTCTTCCTTTCCAATTTAGATGCCTTTTATACCTTTTTCCTCCCTAAGTGCTTGAGCAAGTACTTCAAACACAATGTTAAATAAGAGCAGTGACAGTGGGCATTCTTGTCTTGTTCCAGATGTTAGCAGGAAAGCTTTTAGGATTTCAACATTGAATATGATGTTAGCTGTGGGTTTTTCATACATACCCTTTATCATGTTGAGGAAGTTTCCTTCTATTCTTATCTTTTGATACGTTTTTATTTTTTTATTTTTTTATTTTATTTTTTATTTTTTTTTAAAGATTTATTTATTTTATTACATATCTCCCCTTCCCCCCCGCTGCGGCGACGCGCCGAGACTGGTCACTGCGCAGGCGCGGCTTTCCCCGCTTGTGGGCGGTCTCTGCGTCTGTTCACGGCCGGCTTTCAGTTCGCGGGTGGCTGGCTGCGCTCCACTCGTGGGCAACCTGCCCTGCCCGTGGCGGCTTCTGCCCTGTCCGTGGCAGTTTTTTGCCCTGCCCACGGCGGCTCTGGCCCGCCCACGGCAGTCTGCCACTCTCAAGGCGGTCTGTCCGCTAGGAGAGGTTCCCGGGAACCGAACCCAGGGCCTCCCATGTGGTATGCCGGCGCCCTATCCACTGGGCTATCAAGCCAGCCCCTGATATGTTTTTATAAGGAAAGGGTGCTGTATTTTGTTGAATGCTTTTTCTTCATCTATAGAGATTATCATATAATTTTTTTCCCTTCAATCTGTTTATGTGGGGTATCACATTGAATAATTTTCTCACATTGGGCTATCCTTCAAAACCAGGGATGAAACTCATTTGGTCATGATGTATATGTCATTTGATGTGTTGTGGAATATGATTAGCAAGTATTTGTTGAGGATTTTAGCATCTGGGTTCATTAGAGAGACTGGCTATAGTTTTTCTTTCTCATGGCATCTTTGTTTGGTTTTGGTTTTAGGGTGATTTTGGCATCAAAGAATAAATTGGGCAATGTTCCATCCGCTTCTATTTTTTGGAAGAGTTTAAGCCGGATTGGTGTTACTTCTTTCAGGAATGATTATTAGAATTTCCTGTGAACCATCTAGTCCTGGGCTCTTATTAGTTGGGAAGTTTTGATGAATAATTCAGTCTCATTCCTTTTGATTTGTCTATTGAGTTCATCAACTTCTTCTTTTGTCAATGTAGGCTGCTAGTGTGTTTTTAAGAATTTGTCCATTTCCTCTAAATTATCCATCTTGTTTGCATACAATTTTACAAAGTATCCTCTTATGATATTCCTTATGTCTGTGGAGTCAGTCATACCACTGCCTTCTTGCCTCCAAGGTTTCAGATGAGAAATTAGCACTTAATCTTATCAAGCTTCCCTTGTATGTGATGGATCTCTTTTCTCTTGCTGCTTTCAGTTTTCTCTCTTGTCTTAAGCATTGGACAATTTGACATGTATATGTTTTGGGGTAGCCCTGTTAGGATTTATACTGTTTGGTGAGCACTATGCTTCCTGGACATGTATATCTATGTTCCTCAATAGATTTGGAAAATTTTCAGCCACTAGTTTTTCCAACATTCCTTCTGTATTTCATGTTGTCATTCAAGTCCCTAAGTCCCTGTTGCATATTTTCTATCTTTTAATCTATCTGTTCTTCTATCTGTCTAATTTCAGATTACTGTCTTCCATATCACTAATTCTGTCCTCTGCCTGTTCAAACTTGCTGTTGTGTGCTTCCAATGTATTTTTTATTTCTTGCATTGTACCATTCATCACCATCATATGCTTTATCTTTTTATGTATGTTTAAAATTTCTTCAGTATGTTCTCCCAGTGTCTTCTTAATATACTTAATTTCTTCCTTTACTTAATTAAGTTGATTCGTGATATTTGTTTGGACCTCTCTTGATTAGTTGTTCCATGTTCTGTGATCTCCTCTTGATTTTAGTTTGTTCATTGGACTGGGCCATGTCTTCCCATTTCTTAGTATGGCTTGTAATATTTTGTTGGTTTTTAGGCATGAGTTTTTCTTGATGGGTTTATTTGGTTGGTTAGCTTTTCTTTCTACTCTAGGACTTTACTTTGTTGCTTTTGTGTGTGTGGTGTGGTTTCCCTTTGACACTTTGTTTCTCTCATTCCATTTCCTTGCTATTGTCTGTGTTCCCTTGAAAAAATATTAGGACCAGGGAAAAGGAAAGAGATAAGAAGAGAAAAAGAATACTAGTAACAATTAAAAAGCTAAGAAAAGGAACCATACAAGACTGAGAAAAATAAGCAATTATCATGAGTAAAAATCATAAGTACAGAGGAATAAGAATAAAAAAGTGGAATAGAAAAAATGAAATGAAAAACAAAATAGAGAAAAATATATAGAATGAGTTAAAAGCCCAGAATAATGAGAAGGGAAGAAAAAAAGAAAAAGAAAAAAAAGAAAAATTAAAAAAGAAAGAAAACAGAGAAAAAAAGAGAGACATAAAAACAAAAATATTGAAGACCTAACAAAAAGAGGGGGAATGAAAGAAAAACAACAGAAAATAGAACATAAAAAAATGAAGGAAAGAAAAGAAATAAAGTAAATAGAAAAAAACGGTATAAGAAAAAAAGGGGAAAAATAAAGAGAAACACAACAAACAAGAAACAAAACAGCAGCAAATAAAAAAAAGAAGGAAAAAAACAAACAAACAAGGAAAAACCACCTTCCCTCTTAGGCCCCTAAGGAGTTTCTGGGGCTGCTGGTGTTCATCAATCACCCTGCAGCCTGCCCTCTGCAGGTGATACACCTGGTTTTATCAAGTAAAATAATGGGGGGAAAAGGGAACATTTTTATTAAAAAAAAAAAAAAAAGCAAAAACCAGATCCAAGAAAAACTAAAATAAACAGAATCTTTATATGTTCCCTGTCATAAGGTATTAGCAGGATATCCGATAACCCAGTGGATCACTGTCTGGATCACTTCTCTAAGGAGACCCAGTCATCAAACCACATCTAACCATGGGCTGGACCTTGTATTTGCAGGGCAGGAATTCCTCTACTGAGCTAAATTCTCTCCTTAGGTTAATTAGGGTTCAGAAAGCTACCTGTCCCCTTTCCCTGAGGAGTTTTAGACTTCCATAGTATACTAGAGTGCTGCTGATTGGGTGCATGTCCCTGGCCCCTCTTTAATCTAGTTCTTCTCACTCCAGGGGTGGCTGGGTGTGACAGCCTGCCTGAGCAGATCCCCCTTCCCCTCTTCCGGTCTGGTCAGGGTTCCTTCTGAGCTTCAAATCGGGCTCAGCTTTCCTAACTCATGGCAAAGAAACCACTCTCCATCCTCTGTCAGATCCCTCTTCATCCCAGGGAATGTCCCTTCCTGTTTTTGGCAGCAGTGAGCCAGGCGTTCCACTGAGGCTACTTGCCCTAAGGGGCGAGCAACTCACCATTTTCCTTTGGCTTCTTTATCTTTCTAGTACCCTCCTAGATGACTCAGACCTTCTCTTTCTTTATATATCCAAAGAAGCTCCTTTAGATAAGTCCCTGTCTTCTCTGTTTTTTTTTTTTTAATTTATTGTGTGTGTGTGTGAGAGAGGGTCAGACCCTGTCTACCTTCTTCAGTGCCATTTTCCCAGAAGTCCTCAATATTCTTTCGGATATCCTATATCATTAACAGCTTTCTAAGAATTTTAGAATGTGCTTGTAAATTCCTACAGAACAATACCTTCCAGAATTTTGATTGTGATAACATTTAATTTATAGATCAATTTTGGAGAATTGACATCTTAACAATATTGGGTCTTCCGGTCAATTAACATGGTGTATCTATTCATTTAATGGGACTCAATTTTTTCTACAATCTTTTTTTAAAATTTACCTCTAAGTATTTTATGTTTATGGATATTATTGCAATTGGTATTGCCTATAA
>PVKH010042738.1:0-10794 GCA_004027955.1 Chaetophractus vellerosus | reverse complement strand
AAAAAAAAAAAAAAAAAGAGATTTCGTTCCAAACCTTATCAATAAGGTTAAGACAGTACAGGATATTGAAATCCTCCTTCCAGAATTCTGTGAGGGTCAACTGGGTGTCAGAGGTGATCTCAAAGCACCTCGGGAAAAGTGCCTTGGTATACAACTTTCTGAAGTTTGAAATGACCTGCTGGTTCATGGGCTGGATGAGAGGAGCAGTGTTGGGGGACAGGAGCCTTACAGTGATGAAGCTGCCATCCTCCAAGCCTGGAGGGTGGGCAGGCACATTGTCCAAAAGCAGGAGAGCTTTCAGAGGCAAACCTTTCTCCAGCAAATATTTTTTCACTGAGAGACCAAACACTTCATTTATCTACTCGGTGAAAAATCGCCTCATGCGCCAAGCTTTGCTGTTTGCCCTCCACATCACATAGAGTTTGCTTTTTGTGACATTATGCTTCTTGAAAACAAACATATTTTCTCTGTGATAGACTAGTAGAGGCTTGAGTTTTAAGTCCCCACTAGCATTCCCACACAACAAAAGAATGAGCCTGTCCTTCATTGGTTTGTGGCTTGGTAATGACTTCTACTCTTTTGTGATGTAGGTCCTCCTCAGCATTTTTTTCCCAAAAACCCCCAGTCTCATCACAGTTAAAAGCTTGGTGGGGAAAAACCCCTCAGCCTCTACATAGTCTTGAAACTCACTGATGAATTCATCAGCAACCTTTTTATTAGCACTCACTGCCTCACCATGCCTCATGACACTATGGATGTTGGTTCTCTTTTTAAAATTATCAAACCAGCAGTGGCTGGCCATAAAAACTTAAATACTCTCATCACTCAGTTCCAGCTTATTTTTTAAAAGATTGGCATGCAACACTTTCGATTTTTCACATATCACGGCTTCTGATACGCTGTCGTCTGCTAACTGCTTCTCATTTACTCAAATTAATAACAGCTTTTGAACTTCCTGGAGTGTTTGGGAACACTGATTTTCTACTGCTTTAACTCCTTTTGCAAAATCAGCCTTTTTTATCACTTCTTTTTTTTTAATGATGTTGGAGACCGTTTTTCTAGGCATATAGTATTCCCTAGCAAGATCAGTAATGCGAATACCACTCTCTATTATTTCTTTTCACTTTTGCTTAATGGTGGTGTGAAGTAATTTTCTTTTCTGCTATACGCTGTTACTGCTTATTTTCTTAGGACCCATGATGAGAAAAAAATGCAAAATTATGCAAAATTACCACAGAAGCTATGATAAGACCACAATTGGATGTGCACAGAGCAAGAGCTACCGCATGGATAAGGCATGACCCTTTGTTTCATCTGGAAAGGATAGTGAGTCACAAGGCAACCGACACCAATAAGTTCTAGCTTGCAGTTAAGTACTAAACGACGAGTACTGGGACAAAATTTTCACATCAAAATGCATCGAGTACCAAATTCAATGAGTTTCAAAGCAGTCGAGTACCAAGGTATTACTGTAACAACTTTTTGAGGTATCTCTTGCTAATCCTTTTTAATAACACCTCCTGGAATGCCAATAAAGAAAAGCAGTGATTACTTCTCCTATAGCATTAGTATGATTCAGAAATAACTTTCAACAATTTCTTCTTTCCGGTTAAAAAAAATAATGAAGCTTAGGAAGTATGAGATCCATTATAGTTAAATTTTTGTGTTATTTGTTTCCTTGTTAATTCCTGTAGCCCTATAAGATGTGATTTAAAGTAGTTAATCTAGTATTTTTTGCCCCACACTAAAAGATAGTAGGTAGAGCCCAGTTCATTGGACTCACCCAGGACAACTAACAAGATGATGATGGACAATGCCCATCCTAAGGAACAGAAAATGTTGGCAACTGCAAGCAAGATAGTTTCATCCATCTGCCCCATGGGATCTAAGCCCCCTCTCACTTAGAAACAGAGTGGGCATACCATCCCAAAATCCTCAAGATTGGGGAATGAACAAAAGACTAAAGTAGATTTATTATTATTCTATTATAGACTTATTATTCTAGCAATGGAAGAACTTTTATCATTGATATAAAGGCAGTGGTCACCAGAGCTTCTGAGGGGATGGAGAGGGAAGAATAGGTATAATATGAGGGCATTTTCAGGACATTGGAATTGTCCTGCCTGATACTGCAATGATGAATACAAGCCATTATTCATTTTGTCATAAACTATAAAATTGTGTGGGGCAGAGTGTTAACTATAATGTAAACTATAGTCCATGGTTAGCAGCAATGCTTCAACGTGTTTATCAATTGTAACAAATATACCACTCTAATGAAAGATGTTAATGTGGGAAAGTGTGGGAGCAGGAAAGGGTGGGGCCTATGGGAATCCCCTATATTTTTTATGTAACATTTATGTAATCTAAAGCTTCTTTAAAAATAAAAATTAAAAATTAAAAAAAAAATGATAGTAAGAGAGAGCCTTGTGGCCAACTCATAATACTGCCATTTTCAACTCTTAACAATATCATCAGAATCACATGGGGAGCAAACAAACGAAAAACCGAAACTTGTCCAGGCCCCTTATTGGGCACTGGTATTTTTTTTTTTAAGATTTATTTATTTATTTACACATACCCCTCATTGTTTTGTGCTGTCTGCTCTCTGTGTGTTCTTCTGTGTCTGCTTGTTTTCTCTTTAGGCAGCACTGGGAATCAATCCTGGGACTTTCTGGAGTGGGAGAGAAGTGCTCAATCTCTTGCATCACCTCAGCTCCCTGGCCTGCTGCATCTCTTATTGTCTCTCCTCTGTGTCTCTTTTTGTTGCATCATCTTGCTGCACAAGCTTTCCACATGGGCCAGCACTCCTGAGCGGGCCAGCACTCCTGCGCAGTCCAGCACTCCTGCGCAGTCCAGCACTCTGCATGGCCAGCTCTCTGCTCAGGCCAGCTCGCTGTGTGGGCCAGATTGCCTTTCACCAGGAGGCCCCGGGAATTGAAGTCTGGACCTTCAATGTGGAGATGGGAGCCCAATCGCTTGAGCCACATCCATTTCCCACTGGTATTTTTAAAAGCTTTCTGGGTAAGTCTAACATGCAGTGAGAAATGACTTGGAAATTACAAGTCCACATAATATTTACTTATGGATTTGTACATTTAGCTGTGTCAGAGTCTCCTTCCCAACTTTTTATTTACTGCCCCCATGTCCAGATTTTCATGTATATTTTTTTAATTGATAGAGTATATGTTATTTGAATGTCTCAATTTGGCCTTTTCTGGATGTTTACAGAGACACTTTTCATTTTTGATGACAGCCTGACAACTGATTTCTCAGTTATGCCCACTCTAGTCCAAACTGCTTAAATAGTCCTGCCTAGATTATTTCTGATTTTTGCAACAAAGCATTTCATTGCTGCCTTAAATTACAAAATGTTATTCCAGAATCTAGTTGGCAAGCATTACAGGTTTCAGTGATGACTCTAGCAATCTCAAGGAAAGCAGTTCTGCTGATTTTTGCAGCTTTTCCATAGCTCATAACAAAAGGCAGAGCATTTCCTGTCAGGAAGAAAACACTAGCATTTCTAGTAGTATCAGTACATATGGACGGGTGGTATTTTTCTATAGAAAAATCACTATAAGATGAAATGATTTCAGGGACACATACAAAAGCAATTTTACCTATGTGTTTTTATGTTTGGAATAAAAGAAACTCATTTATTTTAGTATGTATATAAAAATCTATTAATGTGTACTTAAGTAAGATAAGGAAAAAAGAAAGAGTAAGAGAAATGGAATGAAAAGGAAGATAAAGGAAAGATCATCAAGAGATTGAAAGAGAGGAACACAGTTGCATCAAGAGACACCAGAGCCTTCATATCAGATTGAGCAAAGTATGCCCTGCACAGAACTCTTGGAGAGTGGGGACTGAACATAAGTCCTTGGCTTGCTCACTAATTCCCTGCATCTTGGTACAGGGCTATATGGCCCCAAGGAATGGACATCTTTTTTAAAATTTGCACAAAGGCACGTGTGGATTAGAGAATTCTTGGTTAAAGTGATAGAGGGAAGAGGAACAGAAGGCCAAATTATATGCCTCTTAGAGGGAGGGAGGGTGGAAGGGAGTGAGCTAGAGAAAAAGGGAGATTGGGAGGAGAGAGAATGAGCAAGAAAAGTGAAAAAAAAAAGAGAGAGAAGAGGGATAGGTTAGACAATGCCATTGTGCCTTTGCAAGAGATTTTCTTTCTGCCTGGAATGACATTAGACCCCTCAGCGTCCAACTAGTGAATACTCTTTCATTAAGTATTAACTTAAATATTATCTCCCCTGGGAAGCCATTTATGAATCTCCAGGTGGAACTAATCTCATTCTCTCTCTCTCCCCGTCTCTCTTCCTCCCTCCCTGCCTCCCTCTCTCTCTCTGTCTCACACACACACACAACTATGTCTATTATACTAATTTGAATTATTTAGATATCCACTTTCCCCACAGACTATGAGTTCCTTAATGATAGGATCAAAGTGTTGTTTGTGACCCCAGTGCCTAATATTTTCAAGTGTTTAATGCTTGCTTGATAAATAATTAAATATACAAAAGCATTTTGTAAACCCTATTACATAAGTTTATGAGGGTTATAAAGCTTATATAATAAGACTGCTGAGAAAAAAAGAGCCTGGGATTTTGGCAGTCTTCAGTTCAAATGGCATCTTCACCACCTCCAATAGGTAATCTTCAGTACATTAGTTAACTAGTTAATCCTAGGTTTCTTCATCTATTAAATAGAGATAATGATTACTTACATCATAACATTACTAAAAATTAAGTTTAAGTGATGGAGCAGGTGTAGCTCAGTGGCTGAGCGCCTACTTCACGTGTATGAGGTCCTAGGTTTAACACCCAGTATCTCCTAAAAAAAAATAAATAAATGAAAAGTATTTTAAAAAATAAATAAATGAAATATGGTTTGGGAAACTTCCTCACACAGAATAGTTCTGTAATAAATATTTTTCCCATTAACAATAAAAGAATGTTGTAATTTAATGACAATTAAGTTTTATAATTTTAATATTATTAAACTTACCTAGTTCTTAAAGCTAGATGTACGGCCTCATTTCTTAAAAAAATATAATGCTGGTAAGAAATAAGAATTAAGAAAGGATGAATGTAAGGCATAGACCAAATTCTTTCCAGCTGTCACTAAGCAGTACAGGTTAGTTGGAGGTTATTCTTAGATTGTACGATTATTTTTTATGTTACCATATAAATCCTTTTGCCTTTGCTAAATTATAAAGATGTAATTGACTATTTCAGTGAAAATTCAATCTGTATTTTTTAAAACAATTGATTGAAGTATATCATCCATATATGAACATACATAATCAGTAAGTGTTCAGTAAACATTGTGAACTTACAAAACAAACATGCATAAGATAATACAGGGTTCCCACACATCACCCTACCACAAATACTGTGCATTGTTGTGAAACATTTGTTAACAAATTATGAAAGAGCATCGTCAAAGTTTTACTACTAATATAGTCCATATCTTACCCCCTTATACATTTTTAAGGATTTATTTATTTATTTATTTATTTATTTATTTATTTATTTATTTACTTTTATCCATAGTTACTCCCCCCTCCTGTTTTTGCTGTTTTTGTGTCCATTCGCTGGGCAACTCTCTGTGTCCATTTCCTGCACTCTCTTCTCATCCTTCTCCTCCTGTCTTCACTGAGATTCGATCTTTGGAACCTCCAATGTGGGAGAGAGGCGTCCTACACCCTGTGCCACCTTAGTTCCTGGTTTTTCGGCATGTCTTGTCTTGGCTCTTCCTTGTGTCACTCTCTTGTTACATCATCACCTTGCTGCATGACTCACAGGGCCTGGCGGCGCACCCACGCATGGGGCCTGGTGGTGTACCCACATTCGGGGCCTGGTGGCCTACCCACTCACAGGGCCTGGTGGCCCATGAGCCATCTATATTTTTCCTTTTTTATTTTTACTGGGAGATTCTGGGGATTGAACCCAGGTCCCTACATATGGGAGATGGACACCCAACCATTTGAGCCACATCCGTCCCCCTGCTATATCTCTTAAGATTGACCAAAGATACTTGGAGTTACAGTATTTCCCATACAGGCTGGTCATATAATAAATCAGGCTCAGTTTATCACCAGCATTCTAAAAACCAGACCTAGGGAGAAAAACCAGGTCTGGGGACACATGCATGGTTTCTAATATACCAGATGTTTAGCCTACCCTGATTATCACAAAACCAGGACAGCGAGAATATTTGTAATCAATCTGTATTTAAGGTGCATAGTTGAGGGTTCTGAAAACACAGACCATCAAGATCCAGAACATTTACATTCAATATGCTCAAAACTAACTTTTCCCATTCAATTCACACCAATTTTCCACCAAAATCTAATCTCTGCTTCTGAATTTCTCAAAATAATATCAGTATACGATCAGTCATGCAAAAAAGTGAAGTAACTCCCTCTTTCCTTCATTTTCACATACTAGTAATGAGCATGTTCTATTAATTATACCACTTGGCATTTTCATATGACTACCCTGCCTTAGTTCAGTTCAGATTACATTTCATGGAGATAACTGAGATCATGTCCAACAGGTATTCCAACTTGTAGTCTTGTCTCTTGTATTAGTCAGCCAAAGGAGTGCTGATGCAAAATATCAGAAATCTGTTGGCTTTTATAAAGGGTATTTATTGGGGGTAGAAGCTTACAGGTACCAGGCCATAAAGCATAAGTTACCTCCCTCACCAAAGTCTACTGCTATGTGTTGGGGCAAGATGGCTGCCCACGTCTGCCAAGAGTTCAGGCTTCTTGGGTTCTTCTCTTTCCAGGGCTCCATTTCTCTCCAGGTTCAGCTGCTGTGCTCTCTCCACAAGGCCAGCTGTAAACTATATGGCAAATGTCTCTGTCTCTCTTTCTGGGGCTTCTGCCATGTCTAAGAGCCCTCTGTTCCTTTGTGTTCTTCTCCTGTGTGTTCACTTCCCAGCCTCCAGCTCAAAACTCCCAAGTCTGTCCTTTGCCATGTCTTTTCTCTATGAGTCCCCACCCACCAAGGGGCGGGGATACAACACCCTACAGACGTGGCCCAATTAAAAGTCTGAATCATAATTTAATCAATTAAAAGTGATACCTCTGACAGACCAGTTTACAAACATAACCCAATAACTATGTTTGGAATTCATAAACAAAGACAAACTGCTATATCTCTCTTCACATGAGTTATTCTCATCCTGGTTTTCTTTTGAGAAACTGAATTAAAGATATTTACAGGTGCACATCAGGTTTTAATAAAACTTCAAGAAAACACAAGTAAATAAAGTACTGCAGTAATTTATTCACAGCTATAACTATTATTACTATCTCAGTAGTTTTCACCTTCAAAGGATCAAGCAGAGAAAAGCTAGGTCATGGGTTTTGTATAATTCCAGGCAAAGGGAACAGTTCTTTCCTCCCCAAAAAGCATATCATAAAGGAAATAAGAAGCATTATTTAAAAAGATAACCCTAAACATACCTAAAACTCGATTCAGTATTGAAAACCTATTTGTAGAACACCCCCCAGCACTGTGTTTCAGAAACACAGTGCCATCCATCCTATGATCAGTATAATTTAAAACTCAGAGCCAACAATATCACTCCCAACTTAACTCTTTCTAGGGCTTCTCATTGTCTACAGAATAGAGTACACCCTTTTAAATAAGGTTTATAAGGCCTCACATGACCTGGACTCTCCCTTATCTGGGCCTTGCCCATATCTCCAATCTTGACTCTTGCCATATTCCCAATCCAATTCTACATTCCAGTCATACAGAACCACTTGAACATCCATGAATTCTTGACTGTATCTCACATTTTTAGAAGCCAGAGACTAGTTGGAAAATGATTGTTAAAATAATGGAGAAACTAAAAATTATTATGGTACAAGCTGTTGGTGAATAGATAGTTTATGATGCATTGTAAAATATATAACAAAATAATGGAATTCTGAGGAAAGTCAAAGGCCTAGTGATCACCCAACTCATCTTTACTCTAATTAATTTTACCATTTAATTATCAGTTAAAATCATTTGTTATTTCTGCTCCTAATTCCAAAATTTGCCTCTGGACCTGGAATTTGAATTTCTGGCTTTAATACATTTTAAAAACACATTTTTTAAAATCATCTTATTCATCAGGACAATGAAATAGCTATAAAACAAATATTATATCAGATATGATGTTCAGTGTTGCATGGTACACTAACTAGTTATAGTTAGTGGCCAAGTAGCTACATTTTTAAAAGAAATACACATGATTTTTATCTGTATTTTCCTTCAAAACTCTGACTTTCAGAGTATTTTTAAAGTGCTTAAAATATAAATACATTTATAAAATTATTTGTATTAGAAAAGCTAAAAATGAAGAATGAGGAAAAGAGGAAGGTGAGAAGAAGGAAGAAGGGAAGTTACACTTACTGATTTTCTAATCAGTAGATCTAGGCAAATCGTTTGGTCTATACTTTATGAAAAAATAGTTATTTTATTTTTGAAATCTATTGTAATGGAAGATTACATTCCATTAACTGTTGTCAAAGAACTGCAAAATGGAAGTCCCTATTTTTCTACTGAGCACTTTAACAGGTCTGGAAATGCAATTCTTTCAAGATTAGGAGTTGGGGGAAAAAAGACGAATTTAATTCTCTGCACTATTGAGAAAAACTTGGGGTTACTCAGGTCAATACAGGAAAGGGGGATACAGAAGAAAATATAGGAAGGTGATAAAGGGAAAAGAACTTAGCAAAACGGTTTGAGGCAAGAGTGCTATATTAGGCAAAATGACCAGTGAAAAATACCCACTTGTAGAGTGGCTAAATAACTTTTAAGATGGAAATATCCAATTTAAAAATTGGTCACATTGTGAGAATGTTATAGCCACAAACTCACACAGACATACTCCTCCCTCCTAAACAAGCAATGAAATCTGATAATCAGGCAAATGAATTGAGTGGGAGTTTTGTTTATTTGTTTGTTGGTTTCTTCATTTTGGGTAAATCATGGAATAGGGATGAATTCCAGATCAGAATCAACAGAGAGAATACTGGAGAGGCCGGGTAGAGGAGGTGAGATAATCCATCACCTGTACCAAATTAGCACAACAGAGGCTCAGAGCAAGAAGTTAACAAAGAATATAAGCTGTGGGAAAACACACAAGTCCTGAGGAAGGCTATAGACTTCCAAAGGATGGAAATGGAGGGTCAAGCCAATGCTACCACTCCTGAAGCAGCTGAGAGACCCTAGCCGATAACCAACTTATATTAGCGCTGCAAAAAATTCCCAAAGTCACCAAATGTTAACAGACCAATATGTATATTTGCCACATGTAGAAAAAAGAAACATCATTTGAGAAATTAACAAAGAAGAGCCACAGTGGGAGTAGAATTTGATGGTTTATGGCCAAAATTCCAAAGATTTGATGGAGATTATCAACAAACTCAAAGTATAATTATATAAAGAGAAAATATTATGGTTATCAAGTTAATATTCTCATAAATATATGCCTATTTGTAATATTTCCAAGCAAGTACATAATATTCATTAAAAACCTTTAAAAGACTGTTTAACTCTTCACTAAAATCTCGAAAAGAAATACTAACTGTTAAAAATTTCTCTGGATAGTACTATAAGTAATGTTTTATGGTCTTTGGGGGGTGGATTTTTTGGTGTTTTATTTTTTTGCACCCCTTCTTTATTAAATTTTTTGTAAAATTTTTATTTTATATTGGAAAATGAATTATCATTTTTAATTGCTCATGAACACCCTAATTGCGAGGGTGTAGTTAGAGATCAAATACACACCTAAAATAGTCCCATGGTTATTCTAATTACTAAAGCTATGCGACTGGGAGCATTTCCAAATAAGGATCTTGTATATATCAGGCCTCTTAGTTTTATATTTTCTTACAACTAAAAAGAAGGCAAAGAGACTCTGAAAAGATCATCTGCAGACAAAGCAGTCTAGCTTTCTCGCAGGGCAAAGCTACTTTAGTCCTCCACTGAAAATGTTATTGTTCATTAATTGAATCAATTGAAATTGGATATTCCTTACCTTAGGTGAGTCCCAGTTTTAAATGCTTATGCCTGCCAGGTTGCTACCATATTTCTTCTGACATCAGTGTCAGCAACAGCCTGGGAAGTCACTGCTTATTTGTAATTGTGTTGTTAAGGATGGAAATAAGTGAAAATGGGACAAAACTGCAATAGCTCTGCTGGACAGAGTCTGGACTCTAAACCTTCAGGGCTGTCCAATAAAGACCAAATTATTTAGTTGTGCAGTAACGGCAAAAAATAGTGTCAAGCTGTCAACAGTGGAAAAAAATAGAGGTGTCATTTCTCGGTAATTTAGGAGTCTAAAACATACCTTTTCTCAGACAACTTTTATTTGTGTGTGTGTGCATGTGTGTTTATTTGATAGAGCTGTCAAAACTACAGGAATTGTTTTGGGTTTTTTTAAAAAGAAGTCACTGTGCTTCAAAACTTTAATATCTGTTACTTTTCTTTCTCAGATATGGAGTGTTCTCATAAGCCCTTATAGTCTCTCCAACTGTTTCTTCACACTAAACACCAAGCCTTCTTTTAACAATTGAAAAATCTTTACTCATCCTAGTTCAGCTCAGATTCTAGCTTTTCTTTGAAATCTTCCCAGACTGCTCTAGGCAGACTTTTATACTCATTCTTATATTCAAACAGTTTATCCCTTTATAATTAACTTCTATTAAAAGAGACTGTATATTTCTTGAGGATAGAGACAATTTAGTTTTACCTTTGTACAAACAAAATAAAT
>PVKH010042737.1:0-10791 GCA_004027955.1 Chaetophractus vellerosus | reverse complement strand
CAAATAATAAAACTATGTGTTTCCAATAGTGAAAGGTATACATAATGTACAATAATTGACAACTTCTGCTTTTATGCAATAGTCTAAATTTGAAACCAGCAAAGCATAGGGAAAACAGTTCATTGATTGTTTTCCTTTATTTTTATGAGTTTCAGATGCTCCTCTGCTAAGAATCCAAACCAAAACAACACAGAAACAAAGGAGCAAAAAATGTATCAAAACAAAACCAACCAAAATCAAAATGAACCAAAAGGAAACAGAAGAAGATCTCCCAGGACTTTGATATATCATTGTGCAGTTTGTGTCCTGCCAAAGAAGCTATCAGAGACTGAAATTATTAACCTAACTAATTAACACACATATATAAATGGTCTACATTGAGCCAGACATTGGACCAAGACTTTTACATACTCCATAATCATTTATCACTCAGAAAAATCTCGGGAACTAGACAGTATTATCTCCACTTTATAAAGGAAATTGATACAGAAAGCAGATAGATAACTGACTCAAGGTCACGCAGCTGGAAAGTAGTAGTGCTTACCTTGAAGCCTGCAGTATGGCTCCAATTACATTCTTCACGTCTTCTTGTTCTGTGTCCTCTCATAAAGTGTTGCTCAAATACAGGAGACCATTCTTCCACTTCTTCTCATATTGTTTAACAAAATTTAAGCTAATTTAAATTAAATAAATCCTAAAATGTCCTACCTAAATCCTGGTACTTATTAGTTGTCAACAAATAGAACTCTACCTTCTCGTTTCTTATTCTCCCTTTTCACAATTTTAAAATTATCCTTGTATGTGTCCCAGGAAAATCTACTTTCTCCCATACTAAATCAGGTTAATTAAAGGCTTTTCAGGTCCTAATAAATATTTTGAAACAAACTTGATTATCTGAATATTTGGAATATTCAAATTTTGTGGTGGAATGCAGAAATTTGTGTGTCTGGTTTTGGCAAGTAATTTTATTCTCATTCCCTGGAGTCCCCATGTCTTCCCAGGTCTTGGTGAGAGAAAATAAAGGGTCAGAAACAGGGAAAGAATAAATATATTATTAAAATAGTCAATATTAACACAAACGAGAAAAGATTCTTATTTTGTTGTTCTACTGAAAAAGTTGTAGGAACTAAACTCCATTGAAAACAGACACCATAATGGAGCAGAAAGAGTAAATGAAGAGTGTTAAGGAAGAATAGCGAAGGAGACAAGAGAGACAAATCCAAGAGGATCTCTGAATAGTCATAATTTGTGCACCATATGCTCAACTCTGTATGTGATGGTGACCTTCTAATTCTAGGAGTGTCTTGGCGATAACCTGAAGCTTCACAACCTTCCACGTTGTTGGGAATTGAATCATGTACTACACAAAAGACAAAAAGACATGTTCAAACCTGTGTTTGAACCTGTGTTCTTGTGGGTGTGAACATTGGTAAGTAGGACCTTTTGAAAATGTTTTTAGTTAATATGTGGCCTAATTGAAACAGGGTGGGTCTTAATATGTATTACTGGAGGCCTTATAAAGAGAAGCCAGAAATCAGTGGAAATGAGAGGAGCAGACACAAGGAGAGAGAGATGACCATGTGACAGAGGCAGAGATTCAAGCCAATGAACCCCAATATTGCAGCAAGCCAGCAACAGAATGCTACAGAGCATGGCCTAGCTAAACATAGATTTTAGTCTTCTTGCCTGCAAAACTGTGAGACAATGAATTGTTTTATAAGGCAACCCATTGTGGGGTATTTGACATAGCCCTGGCAAACTGAGATACATATGGTGTCAGGAATGGTAAGGAACTGAATTTATTGAAAGATAGCTTAAAAAACTGGATTAAGGAGAAAACGGGTGAATTTCAGAAAGACAGTTTCCATTCTGTTTACTAAAATTTTACCATAAAAGTCAAGACAATAAAATCAACAGAAAGAGAAAAACCTCAAACGCCCATGTGGCCCTTTTTTTCTCATCAATCCAGGGCCAGGAGCTTCGAGGTTATCCACTGAGGTTGCTCAAAAGGATGAGTTTCCCACTGGCCCCACTTCCGCTTCTTGTCCCTTTCCTAAGGTATATAATAAAGATAATTCTAAAGCCTGGACACTGTGCTCTGCATATCTTTTTTTCCTTTGGGATGGGCAAAGAGAGCATGGCAGAAAAGTTGTTCACAATCAACCAGTTAACCAATAATTAATGAAGGTTATGGGTTATTTATAATTCTGCTAACAGTATTGTTGGCAACACCACAGGTTTAATTTAGTGATGTAAATTTAAATTTCAGTTAAACAATGAATATTTTTCCAATAAATAAACAATAAATAAAAGTATCCATTGTTTATCTGAAATTCAAATTTAACTGGGTATCCTGTCTTTTTATCTGGCATGTCTAGTCAGAGTGAATATCACATACATCTGGCCTCCAAAAATTTGGGTGGCCTTAGAACTTCAAAGTCATCTGAAAGGACCACAGCTTAGTCTCCTTGTTTGTAGCCACTGATCTGAGAAGAAATTACCAATAGCAGATTCATTTTTAATGTGGTGGACTATCACTTGCAAGTCGAATTTAAGCACCCCCCAATGAAGACAATTACACAAACCTCATAATGCTATAATTGAAATGTTAGCAGATAATTGCCCATGTAATTATTCCAAGTCATTTTATTATCATTAGAAGATAGAAGTCTGTAGTATAATTTAATATCGAACATTACTCTATTACTGAGATATGCTTAATGTTAATGTATCTGTTTTACAACAGCTTAGGAATTTTCATTTTAGCAGAAGACAAAAATAACACCAATATTAGGCACAGGAAGCATTATCAGAATGTGGGGATATTGTCCCTGGTGTCTATCATTTATTAGAATATGCCCACCTCACTTATCTTCAACAATATCTTCTAAAGTGCTTGGTGTTTGTAACCGGGCTATTTCTGTAGGTTGCACATGGGTGAGAGCAATTTGTTTCCTCCACAAAATAGGAGACAAGCAAGATGACATCTTCAATCTACTTTCCTTTGTCTATGCATCTTTTCTCAGTCATGGGGTGGCTCTGTGGATGCTCTGTTCTTTCTGGAAGACTGTGGTTCTCCTATTACCTCCATTCTACTCTATGCCTCTCACTTCTTCCTCAACATCCATTATTGATTTATTAGTCATTTCAGATTTTTCTACACTGGTATTTTGGGAGTTTGATTATGTGACTATATCCCAAAGAATTAGGGCTCTTATCCATGCCCTTTCAGTAAGTCACTGAAAATATAAAAATAGGGGCTGATTTTTTAATTTAGTATGTAAGCCATTTAAATATACACTTATTAGGACTTCTACCACTCAGCATTTTCTTATGACAGCCCAATCTTTCCCTAGGTTCTTCCTTTCTTTTTAAGATTTTTCCTTAAAAGTCTCCTTGACATTTTTCTTTTGTAAACTTCTTCATTAGGACTTCATTCTATTATACTATTTGACCAATAGTTTGAAAGATATAATCACATGTAAAAATCATGTTATTAAATTTAGTGCCGGGGCCAGCTTGATAGCCCAGTGGATAGGGCGTCAGCATACCACATGGGAGGCCCCGGGTTCGATTCCCGGGGACCTCTCCTAACGGGCAGACCGCCTTGAGAATGGCAAGCCGCCATGGGCGGGCCAGAGCCGCCGTGGGCAGAGCAAGAAGCTGCCACGGACATGGCAAGAGCCGCCGCCTGCGGATGGAGCGCAGCCAGCCACCCGCGAACTGAAAAGCCGGCCGTGAACAGACGCAGAGACCGCCCACAAGCGGGGAAAGCCGCGCCTGCGCAGTGTCCAATCTCGGTGCGTCGCCGCAGCGGGGGGAAGGGGAGATATGTAATAAAATAAATAAATCTTAAAAAAAAAAAAAATTTAGTGCCGAAAAGGTTATACATATAAAAGAAATGAGTAAAGTTGGTCAGGATCAGTAAAATTAAGTGCACAAAACATAATCAAACTTTCCTTAGTTTACCAATCATGTATAAAATATACATATATTATGCTATTATAGATTATTTTTAAAAGTTAACATTGACAATGTACAACTTGAAAAATACAACTATTAAATTGGTAGTTTTCCCCCAAGGTTTATTCCTCCTTTGATTTGGAAGTAGACAACTAACATATTTTCTTTTGCATCAAGATGTCAATGTCAGTTTTTGTATTTTATGTTGGGGATGTGCAGTACAGAATTCAGTGTTAAATTATTTTTTAATATATTTTTATTACAAATGTGAACTTGCAAAACTTTCATGCATATGTGTAAAATTCCTGTAACAACCCTTCCCTAACATCCACACTGTGGTGGAATTTTTGTTACAGAGTATGAGATAATGTCATCAGACTATTACCACTAACTATGGTTCATAGTGTATATTTGGCATATTTTTCCTTTACTCCCCTAACATGAACTCAGTACACCTTTAGCATTGATGTAAGAATATTACAATATTGCTGTTAACTATAGTCCATAGGTTACATTAATTGTATTTTTCCCATGCTTCTCCACATCCCACCACCCTGCAATAGTGTTGTGCATCTGTTCTAGTTCATAGAAGTACATTCTTGCATTTGCACTATTAACCAAAATGTTCATTTCAGCCTTAATCCTATTTATAAACTAGCTGCTACTCACCATAATGTGTTACCATTAACTCTACCATTTTCACACATTTACGGTCAACTTAATTAGAACTTCTACACACATTAAGCATCAGTACTCCTTCACAGCCCTCCTCTGATCTCCTAATGACTTACACTTTGGTTTTCACTCCATGCATTTATTCTTTGTATTTATTTAATATTAGTGAGACTACCCAATATTTCTCCTTTTGTGTCTGGCTTTTTTCAGTTGGCATAATGTCCTCAAGATTCATCCATGGTATCATATGTGTCCCAATTTCATTTCTTATTACTGCAGCATAGTATTCCATCATATGTATATACCACATTTTGTTTATCCATTCATTGGTTAATGGACACTTGGATTGTTTCCATCTTTTGGCAATTGTGAATAATGCTGCTATGAACATCAATGTGCAGATGTTTGTTTGTGTCAGTTTTCAGTTCTTCTGGATATGTTCCTAGTAGAAGAGTTGCTGGATCATATGGAAGTTCTATTTTGCTTCCTGAGGAACCACCAAACTGTCTTCCACAGAGGCTGCACCATTTTACAATCCCACCAACAGTGAAGAGGTGTTCATATTTCTCCACATCCTCTCCAGCACCTATTGCTTTCTCTTTCTTAAATAATGGCCATTCTATGTGGTGTGAGATGATATTTCATTGTCTTTTGGATTTGCATTTCCCTAATAGCTAGTGATATTGAACAATTTTCATTTGCTTTTTGGCCATTTGTATTTCCTCTTTGGAGAAACTTCTGTTTAAGTCTTTTGCCCATTTTTTCAATTGAATTGCTTGCCCTTTTATTGTTGAGTTGCACAATCTCTTTATATATAATGGAAATCAAAGCCTTATTAGATATGTGGTTTCCAAATATTTCTCCCATTGAGTGGACTGCCTTTTACCTTCTTTATGAAGTCCTTTGAATCACAAAGTGTTTATGTTTGAGGAGGTCCCATTTATCCATGTTTTCTTTCATTGCTCGTGCTTCTAGTGTAAGGTTTAAGAATGTACCACTTACCACCAGGTCTTGAAGATGTTTTTCTACATTTTCTTCTAGGAGCTTTATGGTTCTCACTTTTATATTTAGATCTTTGATTCATTTTGAGTTAATTTTTATATAAGGTGTGAGATAGAGGTCCTCTTTCTTTCTTTTAGCTATGGATATCCAGTTCTCCCAGAATAATTCATTGAATATTCAGTTCTTGCCCAGCTGGCTGGGTTTAACAGGCTTTTAAAAAACCACTTGTCCATAGATATGAGGGTCTATTTATGAACCATCAGTTTGGTTCCATTGTTCTATGTGTCTATCTTTGTGCAAGTATCATGCTGTTTTTACCACTGTAGCTAGGTAATATGATTTGAAGTCCGGATGTGAAAGTCCTCCAACTTCACTTTTCTTTTTTAAGGTGTTTCTTGCTATTTGGGGCCCCTTTCCCTTCCAAATAAATTTGTTAATTGTGTTTTCCATTTGTTTAAAAAATGCTGGTGGAATTTTTATCTGGATTGCATTGAATCTGTATATCAACTTGGGTAGAATTGCCATCTTAATGATATTTAGCCTTCCAGTCCATGAGTATGGAATGTTCTTCCAAATATTTAGGTCTTTTTTATATAAAAAAAATTCTTTTAGCAATGCATTGTAGTTTTCTGAATACAAGTGCTTTACATCCTTGGTTAAGTTTCTTCCTAAATATTTGATTCTTTTAGACACTATTATAAATGGAATTTTTTTTCCTGACTTCCTCCTTAGATTGCACATTGCTAATATATAGAAACTCCACTGACTTTTGTGTATTGATGTTGTACCCTGACACTCTACTTAAATCATTTATTAGCTCTAGAAGCTTTGTTTTAGATTTTTTTGAGACTTTCTTGGTGTAGGATCATACCACCTGTGAACAGCCAAAGTTATCTCTTCCTTTCTGATTTGGATATCTTTTATTTCTTTTTCTTGCTTGATTGCTCTAACTAGAACCTCTAGCACAATACTGAAAAACAGTGGTGAGCGTGGGCTCCTTGTCTTGTCCCTAATCTCAACTGTAAAGCTTTCAGACTTTCACTGTTGAGTAGAATCTTAGCTGTGGATTTTTCATATATAGCCTCAATTATGTTGAGAAAGTTACCTTTAATTCCTTCCTTTTGTAGTATTTTTTATCAGGAAAGGGTGCTGTATTTTGCCAAAAGTCTTTTCTGCATCAATCACTAGGATCATGTGATTTTTCTTCTTTGATTTATTAATGAGGTATATTATGCTGATTGATTTTCTTGTGTTGAACCACCCTTGCATGCCTGGTATAAAAACTACTTGATCATGATGAATAATTCATTTAATGTATTTTTGAATTCGATTAGCAAGTATTTTTTGAGGATTTTTGCATCAGTATTCATTAGGGAAATGGGTCTGTAATTTTCTTTTCTTTTTGTAATATCTTTATCTGGCTTTGGCACTAAGGTCATACTAGCTTCATAGAATGAGTTTGGTAGTGTTCCTTCTTGTTCAATTTTTTGGAAGAGCTTGAGTATGATTGGTATTAATTCTTCTTTGAATGCTTGGTAGAACTCACCTGTGAAACCATCTGTTCCTGGGATTTTCTTTTTGGGGAATTGTTTGATGACTGTTTCAATCTCTTTACTTGTAATTGGTTTCTGGAGGGTCAGTGTAAGTTGTTCATACTTTCCTAGGAATTTTTCCATTTCTTCTACATTGTCTAGTTTGTTGGTGTAAAGTTGTTCATAGTATCCTCTTATGATCTCTTTTATTTCTATGGTATCAGTAGAAATATGGAACACTTAAAAAATTTTTAAATGTGGAATACTTTATGAATTTGCATGTCATCCTTGCACAGGGGCCATGCTAATCTTTGTGTCATTTCACCTTTAGTATACGTGCTGCCAAAGCGAACACCTTAAATTATTTTTCTGGACATGACATATATCCATTTATTTGTTTAATGGAAAAAAAAGCTCTTCATATATAATATAGGGTTTTTTTAAAATACAGAGGGACTCTATGAAGTGATATTTGGTCAATGATTCCCTATATACTATAGGTATCTGGTTATCCCAAGTGGTCATATTTGTTGTTTCTGTACCAAATTACCCTGCAGTTCAAGTAATTACTTTTGTAACTAATTCCTCATTTGTTGACCATAATTTAACATTCAAAGGCAAATTATAATTATAAAATTGATTCATTTTTATAATATTGAAAATAAAGAATATTTTTGAAAATCAATTTTCAACTCCAGAATTTGAGGTATATAGTTCAGGCCATTTATTTTGGGAATGCTTTAATTGTAAGACAGTGAACCAGACTATTCTTCGTCCAGTGAATTTTTAAATAATTCAATTTTACTAAAAATAATGAAAAATGTGTTTGTGTAATTACTTTTGAATTGTCGTGGATATAATTATTCAGAGTCTATGTGATTGTAATGTCAAAAAAAGAAAACCACAAAACACCAAATTGCTGATTTAATTTTCTTTGCTCAGGTAGGGGTGGGGTTTCTCCTTGTTTGACATAAGCAAGTAAATTTCTTTCAACATATCAAAAAATTACCCCAGTACCTTCTATTACCTTTCACACAGCTATAAGGTGTACAAGAGATGAACTATGCATCTAATTCATCAAGCAATGTGTTAGCTGTCTGTAGGTAAAACTATGGGAGAATTTCAGGTTCACTTTGCTCATTGCTGTGTGCCAGACAAGATGCATAAAGTACCTCTTTTATCGCAGGTGATTGTTGATAAATGATACAATGAATAGATTTAAATATGGAGTCTTTGCAAATTCCCAAACTTAGTTTATTTGTTTAGTACAAAATAGTATCAACCAACAGATTCCAAACAAATTCGGACCTATCTACCTTCAAGTTTACAATAGCCAAGAAGAAACCATTTTAGGATATTGCGCTTTGTGGGCACCATATATAAAAGTCCCTTGGTCATATAAATTACCTTAAAATATAGCTAAAAGAAGGTATTATTTATATCTATGATCTTATCACCTGCCATGGACAGAGCCACGAATGATGTCATTTTTCATTACTATGTCCTGTGGACCTGTAGACTCTGCACTGTTTCTTCACCATGGTGAACAATTGCATTTACGGATGAATTTAAATTTATGAATGTTCCTCTCAGTTTAGGACACATATTTTTTGCTGTACTCAAAAGATTTGTATAAACATGTCTTTGGTAAATGTTTTTGATAACCAGGACATTTTTCAGTTGAAATGTTTTATGGCAGCATTGCCTAATTTATTTTCACTGAAAATCAAACCCAACTAAAACTTCAGGTTTTTTGTTTGTTTGTTTGTTTAGGTTATTAAGTTGTTCTTGTTGCAACTACTATCTGTACCTGTCACGGTACTTAGTATGTGTTGTTTCTTAATTTGTGTACTTTGACATAGACACACTTTGTCTGCATATTAAGCACATAAAAATAATTTTCCTTTCCAAAAGAAAAATATGTTTCCTCACATTTTTCTTGAAACACAAGGCATTCATCATCTATCCTTAATTTTCCCTTTTTAGATAAGGATAGAGGTAAAAAAAAATTACACTTTCCTCTTGAATCTTTTATAAAAATAAATATAACATGGTGATGAATTGCAACTGACATAGCTCTCAGTGTCAGAATAAAAAAAGAAAAAAAAAGAAAATTAAGAACTGTGGTTTGGAAAGGACAAATGCTTCTTGGTTCCAGCAAATTGCTACCACATATCAGATATCCTGATTTTTTGAGGAGAGTAGTGAATCCAATATCCAGAATTTTATATATTATCTTCTATCTTTTAAATGTTAATAATGAATTATATTAACTTTATGCTGATGAAAGAAAACACTTCTGTGGTAAATAGGGTGTTACTTCTCTTAAGAATAATTGTGGGACATGTCAAATTTTTCACTCAACTTTTCTCTCACATATTGGTGTTGAATACAATTGACCAATGACACTTATTGAATAGGACAATGCATTCTGCAAATTTTCTGGAACTTTTAGATGAAAGCAATGATGATATTTTCAGTTTCAACTATTTTTTTTACTTAGAGTTTCACTTTAAGAAGTTTGAACTAACAAAATTTCAGTTAAGAAGAAAAGTTGAGGAGACAGACCATCCCCACTATAGCTCTGCCTGAGAACCTGTGAGTATAATAAAACAATTGTTTGAGGGAAAAAAATGTTGAAAAAATTGTCTAAATGGATTGTTTTAGGGCTATTTCTATTGGCCTTCACTCTGGAAGATGATGTAACTGGTCATCATTTCCAATCACTGTCAAGAAGATTGTTTTTGGAAATGATGACCAGCACAAATAATAATTTTGTTTGTACTTCAGAATTTGTTGTGGTACTTTATGGATTAGTCCCATGATTTTCTTTTCTCTCATCAAACATTTTCTGTGCACCAACTACATGTATGGCACTGTGCCCAGTCCTTTGGAATAGAGAGATCAGGGTTACAATCTAGTAGAGGACAGAGTTGCATACATAATAATACTAGATAAAGCAAGATGTTAGTCCTATAATGTATTTGAGATGCTTATTATGACTGGTAGAAAGATGACCATTTAAACAGCAAACAGGAGGTACAAAGTAGAATCAATAACACATACAGTCTTTGAGATCTCTCTATCTCTGTACCTTTCTTTACATAGAAGCCAGAGCTTTGATTTGGCATTTTTAACTGATATTTGCCAGAAATGTAGTTTGAATGATTTTTTAAAATGCAATAAAGAAATGTAAAGTGTTGTCCTGCCCGAAGATTCTTGCTTCATTTGGTAAAATCCTATTTACAATTACATTTTCACTTTAAATGTCATTACCATCTTAAGAACATCCCTTTCAACCTAGATGGACTAATTATGCTATCATTTTCATTCTCACAGCTATTTATACATATGTCTATAAAATTCTATATGAATATATTCATGTTTAAGTCTTAATGTCTTCTTCCACAGAATAACATTTATGTGGGTCATTGTCTCATTAGAAATACTCTCCCCAATATCTAGTATGGTTAATGCTTGTGGAATGAATGAATGGACAAATAAATTGGCAAAAATAACCAAGTTGAGAAATGGGATGGTTCTCTAGTTGATATAACTGTATCTGTATATCTATGTCTATTTATCTATTTATCTATTTACATATATATTATTTTATCTT
>PVKH010042736.1:0-10790 GCA_004027955.1 Chaetophractus vellerosus | reverse complement strand
GACTTGGCTCCTGCCAGTGATAAATCTGGTAATCATAACAAGGTTATTTTCACTTCTTGCCATAGCTGTTCTGTGAATCATGGAAGGAATATATAGGAGGGCCTTTCGTGCCCCTTGCATGATGAAGAACATAATTGAACACATTAACTTGTTATGCATGCTAATTCTTAGTTCACAGAATTTTGAGTAAAAATATGATTTTAAAAATGCCTCAAGATTCTTGGTGATAGTTCAAGTTATCTACTTAACTGTAGGTTTTGGATTTTAAAATGATTTTCCACTTTAAGGCATGCTGAACAGATGTCCCCAGTCCAAAACAGAATCACTTAATCAGCATGTTTGTCCTGATTTATTTAGATTGACTCTTGGTTAATGTATTTGTGATAAACCTAAACCAGTTGCACCTAATCGCATGTTTATCAACCACCCACAATATTCTGTATGATTTATTGAATGCACTGTAGAGTTTCCATTTAAAAGGAAAAACCTTAATATTGACTCATCACATCTGAATATTAACCAAACTGACTACCAGTTCAACAGAAATAAATAAAATTTAAATGAAGCTTGTATTTCTTTCTATTGTAAAAATAATAATAGAAAAAGTTCCTTCTTTTTCTCATCTTCTTGTTCTTTATCCCCCTCTTTTTTCTTCCCCTCCCCCTTTCTTCCTTTTCTTCCTCCACTTCTTTCTTCTTCACTTATGTTATCATTAGTAGTGATCAGTTTGGTTCTGTAGTTATCACCAGCCTCTCATTACCATATTTTTCTAATGTAGCTTAGCTTTCCTGGTTGATTAAAAGAATTTTCAATAATATGGAGAGGATCATTTGAATCAATCATGATGGGAATTTCCATCAAGAACAAGAATCACATCATCTATCCCCTTTCATTTAACACATCACTTTGACTAGTACTGGGATACATCAGATTTGGTAAACCCTTATGTCAGTCAGGCTAGGGAGTTAGCATAAATTAATGAAATGATGAGCATGGGGACTGCAGCAATGTGAGCTTATATACCTTGTCTATAGGGACACCTGCTTTGCCACCCCAGCCGGTTGACATGTGGGAAAGAGGATTAGCATTGTAAGATTAATTTTTCAAGAGCACCTGGAAACCTGGATTTGCATGTAGTATCTCCATATCTTCAAATGATATTAATATTTTTTTAAGTTGTAGAACACTATAGTCCAAACAAAATGATAGGCAAGCTGAATGCAGTCATGGGCAATATGTTAACAGTGACAAGGGAGGATTATTTAAAGTTTAAATGCAATAACTGGAAGCTAGATCAAGCATCTAAGAAAAGGGTTATGAGTAGATATATTTCATTCAGAAATAATATTTCTCTATCACTTTCAAAAGTCATCTAGGTTAACCTTTCACTAAAAGTAAGCGATGCATTGTTAGATTTTTTCTCGTTTGTTTTCTGCAATAATGACTTTTTCACTTTTTCTTTCCTATAAAATGTTATTTTATAAAAGAGTTAATGACATGCGGTGTCATCCCTTGACAAAAAGGAAGGGTTTACTGGTTTTTTTTTGTTTTTGTTTTTGCTTATATTATTAGAGAATGTATGGATCTCTGTAGATAACTTTCTGACATTGACAAAGCTATTATCAAAAAAGGTTAGGGAGATTTAGAGCACTCCAAATCAATTTTCTTATCTTACAACTGATGGCTCATTTTAAATTGGCACATAGAGTGTACTTTGGAACAAAAATCTCCTGAAAATTGAGCCATAAACGGGGAATAATGGCATAAGAATTGTTAATGACTCAAGAAAAATATAGTTTATCATTAAGTTGACTGAGCTCTCTTAAAATGAATGTGAACTTATAATCAGCCCTGAATAATGTGTGTCATTTATTGTGGGATTGTCACTCATGGTGTATTCCCAGATATAGCTTGGAACCTTCTTCTCCTGTTTGTATTCCCCCAAATTAGACATTTACATAGTGAAAGAGTTCCCATCCAACTCTGGTGGAGAAGGGAAGATGTACTTTTCTCATGAAAGGTATGTAGCCATCAGTTGTTGTGAGTAAAACCAATTTCATATAAAATAAAGCCTCATGGTTTTGTATCAGCAGCAATTAGTACATCTGCTCAGGTCACTGTGACCGAAAGGAGACTTGAGATAACAGAGATTTTCTGGCCAGACACTTCCAATTCTTCAAGATAAAGAAAAGTTTATTGTAAAATAGAAAGGAAAAGCTTAGATGCTTTGAAGCCCTGCAGATGTTTTGTAGCAGTGCAATGGTTTTTAGAACAAGGGGTCCTGTAACTAAACACACAGAGGCCTAAAGGTCATGATCTTAGTGGCAAATCTTTCTGGCTTTTAATAATGGACATGACCCTTTCAACAACCCAATCAGAGCTCCCCCAGCAGAAATTTAAAAATGTTTTGATAGTAGCCAGAGACCCTGGAATTAGTTTATTGTGAGGTAAGTTAGGAAGGGATCCTAACTTTTCAAGTAGAATGAATTTTCTCATTTTACTTTGCATCTAATAATGAAGATTCGTGGTTTCTAACTGAAAAAAAAAAAAAAAAAAACTTACCACCCTGTTAATGTATGAGAAAGCTCTGAAGAATGGGAAATTCAATTTCTAATTTTTTAGGGAGAGTTAATGCTGTGTTTTCAAGTTCATCGATCAAACAGGAGCTTCTTCATGAGTTACTCATTAAGATTTTTATTTTTCTTTTCTTTTTGTGCTGTTTAACTAATACCATCTGCACTAAGTCTGAATAAGATGAAGATACCATTTCAAAAGACTTTTTCTTTTTCTTTGAGTGGTTTCCAAGTTGTTATTAAATGAGAAGAATAATGGTTACTTAACTTAAGGGTCCTCATTTGAATTTGAGCAGTGATCTGACAGGCTGTCAAAGACTGAGGCGCATAGAAGTAGAACACAGGACTCAGATGGACACCTTTTGGGTACTGACAAGCTATGTGACCTGAGCAAGTTACTCTGTGTATGCCCATCTGTTAAGTAGGTATGATAATATTTACCTGGCAGTATTGCCATTAGGCTTAATTAAAGTTTATGAAGCTCTAAAAGAACAATATATTATTTTCTTAATCTGGTTTTTGTTTTTAGATTACCTGCTTGAATACCACACCATATTTATGCTTAAAATTCAGGCAGTTTTCTGAGGTTTCTCATTTACAGGAAGCATGGAATGAAACAATATAGATATATAACATAAATATGGAATGTATATCTATGTAATTTTTCTAATGTTAACTTACAACTTATTAAAATGTTTAATTGGATCCTATACTGTTAATCAGTTACTTTTTAAAAGAGCTTCATTGTTTTATTGGTAATATTTCAGCAGAACCAACAAAATGCTTTTAAATTTTAATTATATTTATTGAGACACGGAAATAAAATTTACTATATTTTCCTTAAAAATGTAAAAAATACATGTTTATATAATATAAATATGCTATTCTCATTAAATAGCAAGGAATTGGTTTACAGATTATAATTTGGACTAGAAAGATATTCCTCCCCTCTGTCTGCCCCTGTCCCCCCCCAGTTTATTTTTCCCTGTGTGTTAAATTGAGCTTTTCATCTTCATGAATACAGAACCCTAGATTTAATATAAATTGTCTCCACTTTTTTTTTTTCCTACTTTGTAATCTGGGAAAAGCAAATAACATTTTCCCATGAGAAGAATGTTATAATTATGGATTACATTTCTGACCAAGGAATTGTCATCAAGTAAGTCATTGTCATGATTAACTATATGTCATAAGAGCAAAGCTGTTACTGCTGTCATCCCCTGTAATCATTTAAAATATCAAAACGATTCTCATAGTCCTATAAAATTTTCTTAAATAGCTTATGTCTTGACATATATGAGCAAGTTTACTTATAATATAAAATTTTAAAACTGTTGTTTTTATTAACTTTGCTTATCTAAAATTGATATGCTGTTATAATAAACATTTTAATTAACATTTTGACATGCCTGAATTTTTATGTTTGACGGAATAGTTTGAGAAGCCTATGTTTTTTAAAATTTTCTTTAGGAAAACTGTATTCTTATTGCTAGTAATGGTATCCAAACATAAATTCTGTAGTGTAGACCATTTTTTATTTTATGAAATTGAATCACGTTTTTAAGATATTATTAAGGATTACGCTTATGAGAAAGAATGCAAATATCATGACCCTATTGAATTTGATACTCTAGTTTGTGTGTGTGTGTGTTTAATCATTTCTGCCTACCTCACCCATCCCCAAAGGAGAAAAGTTTTGAGAGGGTACAAAACCCCCTAAGGCAGCTGAATATGAGCAGAGCTTGGAGTACTATTTGGGAGAATTTTGTTCCTTTGCCTCAGTAACAGTAGAAGTATTTTGGAGCCCAGGGTTTGTTGCTTATCTTTGAATACTATCTATTCAAGTTAACCATCTACACTCACTCTTCCAACATTTCTGTACAAACCATGGAATTAGTGGGTAAGGCCTTTGGGAAATGATGTATTGTTGGTAATTAGATAAAGTAAATTGACCAACAGGTAATATAGAAAGTATTTTCATAATAATGATTCAAAATAACTTTTTCGGTATTTCCACTTTTCCAATGGATGCTTTAAAAATGTATCTTCGTGATTCTTATATTATCTCATCTTGAATTACACCACATGGGAAGGTAGCCTCTTTCTCCTTTACTTATCTTCATGCCTTTAATAACATTGAAGTTATGCAAGTAAAATGAAATGTACACTACCTTAAGATGCCTTCATCTAACTTTATTCCCTTTTAATTTAGCAAGACATTTAGCAAATAACTAATTTTGATATTGCCTTAATATGTCCTTTATAAATAAAATTGTCAACTTCCAAGAGTTATCACAAGATAACTTATTATATAGGCTTTGATTGTTCTTTCATAATACTCACTGGTAATGAATGATATTTAACTCTAATCTGTTTTCAAAGTTTACAGCCAACTTTTGTATGTTGATATAACAAAGGCATATTTTTTAAGTATTTATATTTTATGTGTGAGAACCATCATGTAATTTGACAAATACTAACTCATTTGTGCATCTTTTTGGTGTAAAAACTATATGGCAAATGGTGAACATGGGGACCCCGAGGTTGGAGAAAAGAAGATAGATTCAGTCGGTGAACCAGTAGCAACTCTGGACTTTTCCCAGTCTGGTTTTCTAGTGAAGAAATAACTAAATAAATAGCCATCTGCATAACTTTCTCCAAGGTATTTATATTTCAGAATTGAAATTTTGCATAGTATACCATGGTTTTCAGTCATAATGCTGCTTCTTGCACAATAGGTATAAATTGGTGTAAGAATTGTACAGGCAACAGTCTTTTATTTGAATTTTTATAGAATCTTCCCCCTCCCTCCTCTGCCCAAGTATAATTATCATCTCTGGCTGTTTGGAGTAAGGAATATGGATATGGAGATGGTAATCAGAAGGAGAAATAGGAAAGAGAGAAAGTGAAATGGTGTATTAGAAGATAGTGAGTAGATCCTTCTGCAAAAGTATAAAGTTCACACTTTAAATTTGCTAATTGGATGTTTCCTAAGACACTTGTAGCTCTGACATGTTATTTTCATGAGATGGACTTCTAATTTGTAGAAGTGAGTAAAATCAATTAAAACAGAATGTTTAAATTCAATCCAAAATCATCACTTCTTTGATTACGACATTATATAGTCTACTGAATGTTTTTGCTTCGAAATATGAGAGCATAACTCGTGTTTCTTTCAGATGTCTTCTTAGAAGTGTTGACTGAGTTATTTCAGGAAAAGAAAGGCTATCAAAGGGGACTTCTTAAATTCTTTTGCCTGGCAAGCCTTGTTCCTTTTTGAGAAGTGCCCATTTTCTTCAACGATATTTCAGTGATCTTATTCAATGAACATGGGGAACGTGTAATTCTACCTGATTTCCTAAAATGCTTTGCAATTTGCAGGAAAGATGCCCTCAGCAAATACCTGTCTATATTTTAGTGAAATAATTTCAAGGCCCTTTCTCCCTGTATAGAAGTGGCAGTTTTATTTCGTAGGTGTTCAGCTTCATTCGAGACACTTATGTCTTTAGTTAGTGTCTAATTTAATTGAAACAGTATAATCATGTAGAACTGTTTTTTTTATTTATATATTCTCCTACCTGTGGAAGTGTTCTTTTATAACTTGTATAACTTTTGAATGTAAGCTTTCATTTCCACTAATTCAAAATGCAACCTAACTTCACAGAGTTTAGATTTGATTCTGATGTTCATCCCATTTGCTTTTGAAGGTCCTAGTGACTACTAAAATCCCAGTGAGTATCTGCATGTACAAAGAAATGACTATAGCTACTTTGTCATCTTTTCTTACCAGTCTCAATAGAGGGTCAACTGTGTTTACCATAGGAAGGATGTTTCAGGACAAAGTAGATTAGAAGGGGAGGAATTAGAATGGACATGTTTTCTCTGGGATCTGCCCACACTGTTATATGAACAGTGAGAGGTTAAATCCTTCCAAGGCTCCCTTACAAGCTTTCCTAATCTAACAGATTCTTTTTATAAATGGTTTGAAATTTTGTTTTGAAGTTGTCACTTGGGCATATGGTTGTGGGGCATAGTTTAGCTCCTAATTTATTGCTTTCTTAATTTGTTTGACATCGGAATTTAGACTCCAGAAACAGAAAATGCAATATGTTGAGACATTTAAGCAGAATAAGGAATGATCTCCTTTCTGTAAGTTCCTGATTTCAAATTAAAATGCTTTTTTTTCAACTGCTAAATTTCAAGATGCACTATAAAACACAGAATCCTGTAAAAATAGAGGAAATGATTACTGTGTATTATTCTAGCTATCTTGCAAGAATGAAGGTTGCAAACAGTGTGGCCTATCTTAGTGCCTAGCTATCTAGCCCATCCCTGCTCTTCTTGAAAGCAGGGACTGTGGTGTTTTTACTTAAGGACAAACCAAAATCCTAAGGAGGCAGGGTGGTATAGGGGGAAGAATTCAGGCTTTGTGGTCAGATGGACCTGGAGGTGAATTCCACCTCTGTTTATGTGGTCTTAGGCAAGACACAGTCTCTAAGGCAGCTTCCTCATCTGGCAAGTGGTTATTTTTAATAGGGTGGATCAGAGATTTAGGATGAAAAATTAGACTAAACCTGCCTGACCCACAGATTTAAGAATGGTAGTGGGGAATCCTTTCCATGTAATTGCTCTAGCTTCTGCTGCTTAGCCTTCCACTAATTGGTTGAAGTGATATATTCAAACAGTACTTCAAAACTTTTACCCCAATTAGAAGCAGAGGAAAATGATTGACTACCATTGGGTATCCTGAGGATGTACTCTGAGGTGGCCCATGGAAAGTATATAATTTCTGGCTACTCTTTTCACCCTGCAAAACCTATTTCAGTTTTGTGTTTTAATATGATATATATTTAAATGTAAATATTTCTCACCCCCTTTTTAAAGTCAATAGAATTGAAGTTCCTGGAAAAATGAGTAATCTTGTGGCTTTGAGTTACTCCCAGGCACTGTACCATGTATACTTCTGATGTACAAGTACCCCAGTTTAAGAAGCACAACTTTGAGATAAAGTGCCTGGGAGAGAACCCTGGGTGATATTCCTTTGTACATCCTCAACGCAAAAGGACTCGGACCCATGCTATGGAATGGTGATACTGTTAATCGGTTGCATAGTACTTCTTCTTTATTGCCTGCTTTCCTGAAACTGGCCACAGTTTAAACTTATTTGGATTGCTCTTGAGAGCATAATTTCCAAAAAAGGCAGAGGGTCACAGGAAAGCAGATTCCAGCTCAAAGTAAAGGATTGTCAGGGTTCTCAGCAGCTGACTCTGAGGCACTAGAGATTGTGAAAATAGAGGTGGAACACTTGACTCCAGTTTTAGATGCAAGAATGAATCGAGTGACCTCTAATGTTCCCTCTGAATTTCAAATTCCATGGAACCAGAATGGGAGTCATTTCTGGCTGAAAATAGAGGACAGCAATTGTTTGCTCCATGCCATGCAGGTGGCTAAGTGGAGGAGAGTGGACTTTCCAGACAGGCAGTGGGAGCTGCCTAAGTGAAAACAAAGAGGCAAGCCTGCTGTGCTCTTCCAAGACAAGGACTCCACCACTCTGCCTGAAATCAAAGACGGTATTGGAAACTACATAAGAGAAGGTTCAAAAGGAAGCATGGGGTGAGCCTTTGTAGATTAAGACGTTTGGCCTAGATTATCCCCAGGACCGTGTGCTCATGGAGTGAGATCTGTTATAGGAAGCAGACTATTCTGATAGTGTGTGGAGATTGGTTGGAGGCGAGTTGGGGTAAGGGAGAGCAGTTTGTAAATTGCCACAGTAGTGCAGACACAAGCTGGGCGGGCTGAACAGTCACTCAGTGATATGGTGTGCTTGGTATGCAAGTACCAGGATGAGATGGCAAGAGTCAGTTACTGAAGTCATGGCCTCCAGGGCCTAGATAGGAAATCAGGGTGGAGGAGGAGAGCCAGAGAAGGAGCCTGGTTTATTGGTAAAGATCTCTTAGCAAAGGTTCGGATGCCTTTAGCTGGGAACTTCCTGGTGCCTCAGTTTTCTCATCTTTAAATGAAGATAATGATACCTACCCTCCAGGGCTGTTGTGAGGATCAAATGAGATAATGAGGTGAAAGTGGTTTGTAAACTAGGAAGGCTGCCTTTATGCAGTTTCCTCTTGCAAAATTAGCATTTGAATCCTTCACCTGGGGTCCAGGCAGAGGCTACTAGTAGAATGAGATGATTCTTATCCAGCCTATTTCAAAACTTCCTACCACGTTTCCTCTCACACCTGATTAAAAAAAGCCAAAAGCCTACTAGCTTCTAAACACTTGACCCTCTGCCTTTACTCTCTCCCTGAGGAGAAACCAAAGTAGTATATAGAACAGAACTCACACCTTTCCCCTGGACTTCCTGCAATAGCTGGCACTGGGAGGAAAGGGCCCCTCTCTAAGGCTCTTCCAGCTGGGATATGTTCACAGCTGTTAGGCTGCTATTTGCTTTCCTCTGGAGACAGTTATTTTCTCATGAGGGGGGCTGGCTGCTGTCACACTGTAGCATTGCCCATTTCTCACAGATATTTGCATCTCTACCTAAGTCATCAGCCATACCTCCCGAGAACTGATTTCCCCCTTGAAGCACCAGTGAGAGAAGAAGCCTTTTCAGAATTCTCATGTCTGAATCATTACCATGAGCTCATGTCTCCAGCTTTATGAGTTACTGCTGGCCCAGGCATCAGTTTTGTATGTAGGAAAAATGAAGATACAGATTAGACTCTCCTATCATCACTGGCTTTTGCGGAGGGAAAACAAATCAAGCCATTGTCAAAGAGTGGCCTTTTGGAAATCCGATGTTTGGTTCTTCTCCTCTGTAAAGATGTAGACTGGTATAAAGATCTTCTTTAAGTGATAAAAACAAAACAAAAACCCCTGTGATTTGTATCTGTATGTATGGGTGTGCGAGTGTGTGTGTGTGTACGTTTTGTTTTGCTTTGGGCGAAGTAGACGAAATGATGTGCTCGGGAGATGAATGTTCTTGTAATAGGCAAGATGTAGCTTGCAGGAGAACATGCGTAACTAACTTATTCTGCGTAAGATAGGGCCAAGACTTGTTTGTGTTTCAGTGCCTGTTCAAACATGTCTAATACCGAAAAGATTTATAACGTTTTGGAGGATATCCATTCAAATGTTATTTCTTCATTTAACAGGTATATGTATCAATAGCCTGGTGGTTAAATATATATACCCTGATGGAGTTTGGGCAGCGCCAACATTGAACTAAGTGGTATAAAAATGGTTGCCAATATGTAGGGGATATAAAAACACCAGGATATTAGAGATAGTGTGTGAGTCCACCTATTAATCCAGCAGTCAGCAAAAAGAAATTTTTCTTTCCTTGTTTTTAAAAAAATTTTATAGAAATTTTGTGCATAGAATAATAAGAGAAAGGCCTGGGTATTTGCTCACAGATATTCAGATGTATTGATCAAAAAGTTATCGAAAAGATAGTAAAAAATTTGGGAGGAGAATTTGGTGAGGGCGAGTAAGCTTAAATAATCACTTAAACAATAACATTTTATTTTCTTTAACCCTCCCTTCTTTTTCTTTATCATATATATCGTATACATGTTATATAAGCGTCACACACATATATAAACATATATCACGTATATACATGTATCACATATATACCCTCTCTCTCTCTCAGACACACACACTCACACACACACACGCACACAAAATATACACACATATATAAAATAGGAAATAGTCTGTGGAGGAGAGAGTGAGGAGTGTACTGAACTTTTAAAAATAGGCATTAACAATGCACCTTCCTAAATCTACGTGCACCGAAAATAGTGATATTTTAAGGCAGTGACCTGCCTCTCGGAACATCTTTCGGAAGGAAGTTGGGGGTATTTGCTGTTCTTCCTTACTGCTCCTGCAGCTCCTCCTCTCTTCACCACCCCCTCAACTCCTTGCTTCCTTTTTCATTCTACAAAGAAGTTCAGGAGCTACGTGGAGGAAAGGGCACGGAGAGAGCAAAAAGAATACAGAATAGCGAGAAAAAATGTTGAGGAGACTTCCGAAACTTGAGGTTTATGGATTCTTATTAGTAAAATGAATCTTTTGAGCATGCATAAATTAAGTTAATGTAAAATCCTGGCATATGGGTACTCCTGGAATCTCTGTGTAACATGTGTGTAATCAATGAATCCTAAAAATGTACATATATATATAAAAAATAAATAAAAAATTAAAAAAAAAAAAAAA
>PVKH010042735.1:0-10792 GCA_004027955.1 Chaetophractus vellerosus | reverse complement strand
AGCAGCTCCGCTTTTCACGGGTGACTTTGCCATGCCCGTGGGGGCTCAGCCCTGCCCGTGGTGGCTTTTTGCCTTGCCCACGGCGGCTCCGGCCCGCCCATGGCGGCTTGCCTTTCTCAAGGCCGTCTGCCCGCTCGGAGAGGTCCCCGGGAACCGAACCCGGGCCCGGGGCCTCCCATGTGGTACACCGGCGAGCTCTCTATCCACTGAGCTATCTAGCCGGGCCATGGATGGTACTTTTTAACAGGGATGCTGGCAAACTGGGGATGACTTTGATGGTCAGAGGGTTTGTAATGATCTCAGAGGAACAGCTGAAAAGGTTTTGGTTTGATGACGGAAAGGCTGACTGTCCAGCCAAGTTGACAGCTCTGTATCCAGCTTTGCAGGTCCATGGATTCAACTGTATCAGTGCACTCAGGATTGAGCATACTCTTGGGAACAGACTCACGCTAACAAAACTTATAAGAGACTGATGAATATACCAGAATGCCAGTTAATTAACTTAAAATTAGGAACAAAAGCACCAAATAGATTTTGATTTTTTAAAAGGAGGTACCAGGGATTGAACCCAGGACCTGGTACATGCAAAGTAGGTGCTCAACCACTGAGCTGCACTGGCTCTGCCACATAGATTTTATATATGTAGTTGCTGATCAGAGTATCTTTTTTTTCTAGGGGTCTTATGTTTTTCTGTCATAATATGTATATAGGGGCCGGCTTGATAGCCCAGTGGATAGGGCACCGGCATACCACATGGGAGGCCCCGGGTTCAGTTCCCGGGGACCTCTCCTAGTGGGCAGACCACCTTGAGAATGGCAAGCTGCCATGGGCGGGCCAGAGCTGCCGTGGGCAGGGCAAAAAGCTGCCACGGACAGGGCAAAAGCCGCCATGGGCAGGGCAGGTTGCCCGCGAATGGAGCGCAGCCAGCCACCCGCGAACTGAAAAGCCGGCCGTGAATAGAAGCAGAAGCCGCCCACAAGCGGGGAAAGCCGCACCTGTGCAGTGACCAAGTCTCGGCGCATCGCCGCAACGGGGGGGAAGGGGAGATATGTAATAAAAAATAAATAAATCTTTAAAAAAAAATATGTATATAAACCTGTGTCAGGCTAACTTGTTTGCTTCCAAGTAGGGTAAAACCAGACTCCTCAGAATTTCTGACAAGATGATGGTCAAAAATTGATAAATCATTTTATGAATTTGAATTATTCTATTTATAAGAAAACTGAACAACTTTTCATGGTTTTTGAATATTTGAGTATTCATGTGTTTTCATGTGTTTTTGAATATTTAAGACTGTCTTCCACAAATCTATTTATAACCTTGACTTATCTTTTCATTTGGGTTATTTATCTATTTTTTAAAAAGATATATTTATTTATTTATTATATATCCCCCCCCCCCTTTCTGCTTGTTCTCGCTGTGTTCATTTTTGCGTTCTTCTGTGTCTGCTTGTCTCCCCCCGCTGCGGTGACCTGCCGAGTCAGCTCACCACACGGCGGCCTGCCTGCTTGTTGCGGCTTGCCCCGCCCATGGCGGCTTGCCTTCTCAAGGCGGTCTGCCTGCTTGAGGAGGCCCCGGTAACCAAACCCGGGGCCACCCATGTGGTAAACTGGAGCCTACCAATTGAGCTACAGCCGGTTCCATCATTTGGGTTATTTTTAAATGATTGGTGGATTTCTAATGGTTTGTTTCTTATGGATTGATAGGTCCTCTTTATGTAAATTTATATGTATATAAAATATTCAGCTATATTTCAATAATTCAGGTAAAATGAGGTATATGTAAGTATATATATTAAAATAAAGTGAGGTATAATGTATATCAGTTGAAATATTGTCTGTCATAATTCATTTGTTCTTTGACTTTGTTTATGTGTCTTCTGCCATACACATAATATTTCTGGATTTTGTTTTCCTAAGAAAGCTTTTTCCCCCATAGAATTATATTTTCCTGATTTTTTTATAGTTAAAAAAATTAAGTATTAACTACAAATGGAATTTATTTATGCAGCCCCTGCCTCATGGCTCCCTCGTCTGTTTGCTTGTTGTCTGCTCATTTCTTCTTTAAGAAGCACCAGGGAACTGAACATGGGACCTTCCATATAGGAGGTGACAGCCCAACTGCCTGAGCCACGTCCGTTCCCAGAATTTATTTTTATGTATGGAGTGAGGAAGGGACTTAATTTTACTTTTTTTCCAAATGCATAGCTTGTTCCAATGCCATTTATTAAATAGTTTCTTCATTCATTACTGATATTACATATCTCATTTATCATATATGAAAATTATATATATATATTTATATATATATAGTTTCTGGACTTTGTATTCTGTTCTATTAATCCATTTGCTCATTTGCCACCAATTTCTACCAATATCACATTATTTTAAATATTGTAACTTTACAGTACATTCTGATATCTGATAAGGTAAACCCTTTTTTTGTTGTTCTTTTTCCAAAAGATCTTGACATTTATGGCACCTGTCATAGATAAACTTTAGAATTAGCTTGTCAATTCTAGGAAACATCCTGGAATTTCAATAAAGACTGCAGTCATTTGTTATTTAATTTGGGGCACATAAATACCTATATATTAGATATATATCTATATATCATTGAGTCTTTTTACTAAAAATGTCATTTATGGCCTTCATTAAAATTATGTTTTCAAATTAAGGAAATATTTTTCTTTTCCTAGCTTTTAAAAGTTTTTATTAGGAATGGGTATAGAATTAAATCTGTTTGCAAACACAGTTTTGTTTTTTTGTTTTTTTTTTAAAGAAAAAGTGTAACAGGGTCCACTTATCTAAAAAAGAAGTATGAGTATCTCAGTATAAAAAAATTGAGCACTCATTAACAAAATATTTAGATTTATAGATTTGCTTATTTCATATCTCTTTTCAACAAAGGACTGCTTACTCGAAGAGTAGAGATGCCTCTAGGGCCTAGCACGTTGTGAAAACACAGAAGGGGCTAAATTGATGATGTATTATTGTTAGAGGTTTTTTTTTTTTTTTTTTTGGCGAGCAGAGATGTAGTTAATGGAAGCTGCAAATCCCTTCTCCAGGACTGAAGGATTTATCCCCTCAAATTCTGGGATTATATTTGACTGACACTCTCCAGTTGTCAAAGCTTTCCAGGAATTGCCCATTGCTGAAGAGAACCACCTGGCTTAAGGTTCCACCACCTTCCCAGGGGCAGCTGCATCCAATGCCGGCCAATGTGGAGGTGTAAAGGTCCAGCACCCTTATCCAACCAAGGATGCACTGAAAGAGTATTTGGGGTGGCTGAAGTGTTAGTGTTGCCAAATGAAATAAATATGGGATGTCTGACAACAATTTTAAAAAATATCAGTATGCCGCAAATATTGAATGGGACAATCTACTGCCATATATATGTATATATTGCTGTTTATCTGAAATTCAAATTTAACTGGGCATCTTGTATGTTTACAGTACAGAGGTGGCTTTCCAATTCAGTGATCCAAAAATAGCCCCTCCCAACCAGACCATAAAATTGACCTTTACAGGTGGAATTTGAATTCGGAATGTCTTGGTGCCAAGTGCTTTTATATATGTATGTATATGTGTGTGTGTGTGTGTGTACCCTACCAAATACCTCATTACTGCAAGCAATCTGTGGAGAAACCCTGGCAACATTGACATGACCACCAAATTCTCTGCTAGTTGCTTTCTAGTGTCTGTTGGGCATTGCATAAGCAAACCCAATATTAAGTGGTAACTGTCTTCCCTTCATTATCTTTTTCAAAAATAATGTCCACAACTGAATCTCTGATTGATCTAAAGATGTGTAAATCTTTCTCTCTGTCTAAAGGGTAGTCAACATTTGAGGGTGGTATGGAGTGCCCAGTATTTCCATCAATGCTAAATTTTGCTGCTTGGATTTTTCCTCCATACTTCGGATCACTTACAAAGTAAGTGCACACTTTAATGTCCTCTCAGACACCTGGAACAGAGCCCATGACTGAGGGAAGGCTCAGTTCTTTACTAGTTCTTGGGTCAACAGTACATTGTTCCAACGCTGAGTTTCCAACTCCATACGAAGTGCTTTTCCTCCCAGTGGGAGTGCTTTCCCAACAATTTAGTACAGGGGTTCCTCATACATTGACAACTGGAAAGTGCCAGGCTTTCTCTAGATCAGCAATCTAGGACCATGGTGAAATTAATCCCAAATGCCAGAAGAGCCATTAAATGATGGAACCTCAGATATTCTAGAAGAACAAGAGTGAGTGGCTCTCTTAAGTGGCAAGGACGTAATACCGACTGGATAACTACAATTCGATCTCTGGGATTCATCAACAGATGCTTGAAATACAGTAGGTGGATGAATTCCTTTAGGTCAGAATAGAATTCTTTTGAACAACTTTAATAAGCTTAGGCATGCCAGCTCTTTTTATAACGCCAGCAATTATAAATCTTGGACCAGTTTCTCCAGCAAATTTTCAATTGGTAAAGGACTCTCCCAGGTCTATCACGACTGCCATTTTCTCCTCGCCGCTCCCCAGGTCCCTGTATAGCAGCACGCGGGAAGGCGGAGGTGGGGAGGGTGTGTGGGGGGAGGGGGATGGGGAGGGGTTGGTGATGCAGACAGTGAGGAGTACCGTGCAGACGCTGTGGCCAAGGGACCCTGGCTCTCCAGACCTTGCCGGGATCTTTTTTGGCTATTTTTAATTGATTTTTTTGAGGATTCTAAAATGCATTTAATTAAAAAAAATTACTGGGTGTGGAATTCACAAAACTCTAAAAGGATTCTGCACTCATTATGCTTCATGAGCAATTTAAAATTCTCTTCTTTAGAGAAACTAAAATAGGAAATAGCAATGCATTAGGAGTTTGATTTAAATAAGAAAGGCGATTCAGAATTCTAATCAGCAAATTGACACTGAAAGAAAAGGTCTTTTCCTGTGTAGCAGGTAAGGCAAAACTAGCTGCTGTATTAGACCAACCCCTAAACCTCAATGGCTTAATACAGTATAATAGACATTTTTTTTTTTTTTTTACCTATATCAAGTCCAGAAAAGGGAATTCCTGATTCATGGGCACCAGGTGCCTTCCATCCTTTGGCTCTAACATTTTCAACGCCTGGCTTCCAAGGTGGCTGTGCTCTCCTGCATCAAGTGAAAGAAAGGAAGAGAGCATGGACTTTCCCATGTGAAAGGTTCTTCTGGGCCAGGCCTGGGAAGTGGTCACATCACTTGCATCCACATTTTATTGGCCTTAACTCAGCCACCTGGTTATAGCTAACTATAAGCTGGAAATATAGGGTAATCATGTGCCCAGGAAGAAGAGGAAACAAGGAGGAACAATTAGTCTCTATACCCTTCCCCAAGGATTGGCAAATGAATGTACACTTACATGTTTTCAGTTAAAACAAAATGTTTAGGGAAATGGATGTGGCTCAAGCGATTGGGCTCCCGCCTACCATCCAGGGTTCGATTCCCGGAGTCTCCTGGTGAAAGACCTGCTGGCCTGCACAGGAGTGCTGGCTCGTGCAGAAAGCTGGCACAGCAAGATGATGCAACAAAAAGACATGGAGGAGAGACAATAAGAGACTCAGCAGACAAGGGAGCTGAGGTGGTGCAAGAGATTGAGCGCCTCTCTCCCGCTCTGGAAGTTCCCAGGTTCGGTTCTCAGTGCTGTCTAAAGAGAAGACAGGCAGACACGGAAGATCACACAGAGAGCAGACAGCAAGCACAAAACAACAAGGGGGGGAGGAGAAATAAATAAAATAAATCTTAAAAAACAAAAAATGCCTGATATGTTTAAAGTATGTGTATTTTTTATGATTCCTCACTTTAGCAAGCATCCTTTAGAGTAGGGTAGTGTAGCATAGCATGGGATATAAGCCAGATTCCTGGATTCAAATGCCACCTCTTCCAGTTATTAACTGTGTGGCTTTGAGCAAGTTATTTAACCTCCATGTATTTTAATATCTTGTATCTAAAATGGAGATAATAATAGTAACTACGATATATATGTATGTGTGTGTGTGTGTATATATGTATATATATATATATATATATATATATATATATATTTTTTTTTTTAGGAGGTACTGGGGATTGGACCCAGGACCTCATGCTCAACCACTGAGCTGCAACCGCTACCCCCCTCATATTGTTTTAAGGGAGTTACCATATAAGAAAACTTAGAATAGGGTCTTTACACATGGTATATGTTATCTATTATTTGAATGAATGGTTCTCACTGCATTGTAGAGGCTTATCCTCTACAATTAAAGGCTTAGTATCATAGGGGTACCATCTCAGGTGTTTCATTGAAAAACAAACAAAACAAAACAAAATAAAGCAAAACCCAGCAAAACCACACCCACTTAAACCAGCTTAATAATAAAACACAGTTATTGGCACATATGAGGATGATATTAAATATATAGTATTTAACAACTGGTGGAGCATGGGTATTGAGCAGTTAGAATGAATCCTCTTCCTAGTAAGAATGGATGTGAGTCATGGGCAACCAGGATGGGTGTACTAGTATGTACTGCTGAATTTATATGCCTGGGCTCATGTAATTGAAAAGTCCTGAAGCAGACTTTCTTTAGGTGAGTCTGGATTGGTGGCTCAACAATATACCAAACACTCAGTTTGAGGCAGGTTAGTTTAGGGAATGGGAAGACGACTAGCAGAAAAACATAGCCGTGAAACATGTGGCCATGGAATTCCACCTGGAAGTCCTCCAAGAGAAAGACCCCACTAGAAAGGTGTTAGAAGAACCCGTGAGAATTTTCCTGGATTGTCTGGGATCAAGGAAAAGCCCCGGATATTCTCATTGGGCCCCCGGGGGGAATTGATGGGTGGGGTAATCAATTAAAACAGCAAACAACTGGGACCCCTCCCCTGGCATTAGCAAATGGGAGGAATAATTAATGGTTTAAAAACCAAGCGCAGAGGCAAAGTCGTCCCTTCTCCTTTTTCTGCCTGCACCAGCCCACAAGTATACCTGGGACCCATAATTTGTTATTTTCTCCAATTTCTCTTCTCTCATTTCCTTAATAAACTACTGCCTAACTAAACTGGCATGTTCTTAAATTCTTTTATGTAATATGGCCAAGAACTTAGAGGAAATCTGGCAACAAGTTTATCTGCTATCTGCTCTGCTTTCTTTGCTGTGAGCTTCATCCTAAACTGATTCCCAAAGTGGTTGCTAGCAGCTCCTGAGATTATGTGCTGTAGTATTCTGGTTTAGCAAAAAATAGGGGACATCTTTGTGTTACCTTTTACAGCAAGAGTTCCGAGAGTCACACTGATGAGACTGGTCACATGCCCTCCCTTGTAAGCATGGCGGTCAAGGGCTTGGTTTGTGTTCATTGGCTTGATCAATCTGGAGTTGGGGGTGCAGTCAGCTTTCTTGGAATCACTTAGATCTCTGAACAAGCATAGGAGGCTGTGAGGAAGGGATGAATGTGGATACTGGGGAGATTATTAACAAATATCCTCTATACTTAATCAAAATATGCCACCAGTAGATCCAATAAGAAAAATTGCATGGTGACCTTAATGGTTTAAAAGACATTCTAGGGGAACAAGTGTAGCTCAGTGGCTGAGCTCCTGCTTCCAATGTACGAGGTCCTGGGTTTAATCCCCAGGACCTCCTAAAAAATAAACAAACAAAAAAACCCCAACATTCTATATAAACTTTTTACAAATTAGAGAGTAAAACATTAATATCCTCAAAGAAAATTGGATAAAGTGCCTAGATACAGAAGGAATACAATTGACCACTAAGTCTGTGTAAAATCATATGAGTTCATTAGTAACCAAAGAGATGCAAATGAAAACTATCATAAGATACCACTTTTTGCTTAATCAATTAATAAAGCATGATGCAGTGAGCAGGATTATCCCAGATAACCCTCTGTGCTTAGGTTGGTTTGCCTGGGCCAAAGGCTAATGGAACTCAGAGCCTTGCCTTTTTCTCAATCGCAAGGGTAGTGCCCAAAGTCTGCTCCTCATGGAACTGGAGGTTCTTTCTCTTGCCAAGGAAATATCCTATGGGCTTCAGAGTCTCCAAGTGCTGGGCCACTGGCATCCCAAGACAAGTGCTGTAAATGGCGGGTCCTCCCAAACCGGACTGCTTGTGCTGGTGAAGCTGCTCTCTCAAACTTGCCGTGTAAGCAGGAAGACCCACAGGGCAGGGGGTCAGCAGATCGCGCCTGCCTCTTCCTGCACCGAGGCAGAGAACCTTGTCATGCTGACCCTGGCCTTGTCAGTTTCTTTTTTTCCCAGTTAAACCTGTTGCTTAACCTATGCTGTGTGATGTAATGAATTTTAACCCCAAACCTAGTTTGGGTTGCCATAGAAGGGAACCACTTCATACAAAACAAAGAATAAAAAACGGATATGCAGGAGCTGGGTAGGGGTGGGGAACGGGGAGTTAATGCTTAATTGTTATGAAGTTTCTTTTTGGGGTGATGGAAAAGTTTTGGTACTAGATGGTGGTGATGGTGGCAAAACATTGCTGGGAATGTAATTAACATCACAGAATTGTGTAATTGAATGTGGATAAAATGGGAAATTTTAAGTTGTATATATGTTACCAGAATAAAAGTTTTAAAGAAAACCCACAGAATTGTACAACACAAAGAGTAACCCCTAATGTAAACTATGGACTATAGTTAATATATAATTATAATAATATTGGTCCATCAATTGTAATAAAGATACTATACTAATGCAAATTGCAAATAATGGGAAAACTATTGTGCGTGTATATGTGTGGGGATATGTGGGAACTCCACATTATCTGCATGATTTTTCTGTAAACCTACAAACTGCTCAAATGATAAAAAACTGATATGCTTGATAATAGTGAGGTACAAGGTGATGGATACTCTTCTATGATGGTCTAAAACTAGTCACATCCTTTTGTAGAAGCAATTTATGTGTTTAAGAGCCTGCACTGTATCAAAATTTTTAAAATATGGGAATAAGATTTTTAAATAGTGGATTCACTGTCATGACCAGAAATGTCATTGAGATACCAGAGAAATTCAAGACAGGAAATAATGTTGAACAGGAAACATTTTGGTCGTAACATTAGAGTTACTAAAAAAAGAAAAAAAAAAAGCCTAATATATTTTCTTCCACTGGGGACTAGAAATTAGACACCGACGTTGTTATTGGTAACCCAGGTTATCTAGAAAACAGCAGAAAAGTGGTCACTTCCTGATTCATGATTTCAATGGCAATCTTTAAATGTACTGCTGTGTCAGTAATTCTGTTTTTTTTTTTTTATTAGAGAAGTTGTAGGTTTGTTGAAAAATCATGCAGAAAATACTGAGCTCTCATTTACTACCCCTGTCTTCACATCCAGGTTTCCCTATTACTAAAACTTTGCATTAGTGTGGTACTTTTGTTACAATGGATGAAACAACATTTTTATAATTATACTATTAACTGTAGTCCATAGTTTACATTAGGGTTCACTGTGTTGAATAGTTATGATTTATAAAAATTTTATCCTAGTAACATATACACAACCTAAAATTTCCCCTTTTAACCACATTAAAATATAATTCAGTGGTGTTAATTATGCTCATATTTATTTGACTTTTGTATCGTACCATTTGAGTCCCTTCCCATTACTTTATGTATATATTTTTTACCTACTTTCTTTGTGGTTATCGTGGAGCTTATGTTTAGCATCCTAAATCTATAACCATCACATTAGGTTTAATAGCAGCTTAACTTGAATAGCATACACATACCCTGGTCTTTTTTTAAATAAAATTTTATTGAAGTATATCATTCATACGTGAACATACACAAACAATAAATGTATAATAAAATTTGTGAATTTACTAAACAAACTTGCATATATTCATACAAGGCTCCCATACATCTCCCCACTACCAACACCTTGCATTGCTGTGAAACATTTGTAACAAAATATGTAAGATCAACCTCAAAATATTACTACCAGCTATACCCCATATCTTACATTTGGTGTATTTTTCCCCAACCCACCTAATTATTAATATCCTGTAATGCATTATATATTTGTTATTGTTCAGGATAAAATGTTCTCATATTTGTCCTGTTAGCCACAGTCCCTCATCCGCCACTAGATTCCCTGTGTTATACAGTCCATTCAATGTGTACACTCAGTGGCTCTCATTTTTATCACGGAGTTGTGCTGTTATCACCTCAGTCAATTTTAGAACGTTTTCACATTACTCCAAAAGGATAAATCCCAAACCCCCTTAAGACCCCCTATTGTTGTCACTTAGTATTGAAAAATATCTATTGCCATTGCTGCAAAATATTACAATATTACTATTAACTATTGTCCATAAGTTTCATCAGTTGTAATTTTCCCATGTATCACCATATTCTTAGCAACTTTGTAAAGAGCATTCTTATATTTATACTATTAACCACAATCTTCACCCACCACCACAATCACTGTTAAACATTCCCTAGATTGTTCTCTAGCTTCCTTTCAATTGACATTTACGTCCATAGACTAACCCTTTCAGCCACAATCACATTTATAAATCAGCAGTGTTAGTTATCCTCATTATAATGTGTTACTCTGAACTCTATTCACTTCCACACTTCTATAATTAACCTTATTAATATGGCTACATACATTAAGCATCAGCTCCCATTCTCAACCCATATTCAATATCCTAGTAACTTATACTCTAGAGTTTACCTCTGTGAGTTTACTCATCATATTTAGTTCATATTAGTGAGACCATACAATATTTGTCCTTTTGTATCTGGCTTATTTCACTCAACATAATA
>PVKH010042734.1:0-10794 GCA_004027955.1 Chaetophractus vellerosus | reverse complement strand
CTTCCCATTAGGAAAAAGAAAATGGGCCAGGGACACAGAGAGAAAACAAAATAGAGAAAAATATGATTAGTTAATAATCATGGAAAAAAATATACTTCAATCTCACTAAAAAGCAAATAAAGTGATTATTATTAACATCACTTGTGGCCTATGAGACCGGTAACAATTATAAAGAATGATAATACATTTGGCAAAGGTGTGGAGAAATGGACACACAGATACTTTCAATGAGATTATAGGTTGGTATAAACTTTCTGGAAGAATCTTTGGTAATGAGGATGAAAAACCTTTAAGAAAATATATAACCACTGAGTCAAAAATTCCTTATACTAAGAACTTGACCGGCAAAGTTCTGCACTGTTTGACATAAAAAAATAATGATTAAAAACTTAAGTCAGTAATAGAGGACTTGATAAAATTATGGTGTAAATATAAAGTGAAATACAATAATACAGATATATAAAACTTGATACTGTTGAATGAAAAAAATTTACAGAACACTATATAGTGAATCCATTTGATTAAAAAGTATGCATATAAATTTACATGTATGTCTATTACAATATATATGCATATCGCAATATACATATGCCTACATACACACACTGACAAAAAGTTTGAAGGGTCATTCAGTAAACTCTAAATAACATTATTAGGAGTACAGGTGAATTTTAGTTACTTATTTTAATTCATTAATTTGCTTATATATTCTAAGTTTCTAAACAATTGCAAGCTTACATAAAGAAACATTAAAAATTAAAAAAAAAAAAAAAAAGGAAATATACTCTTCCACAGTGTATATTCCAGGATAACTGGAATATGCAGATTTAATCAAATGCCAACTATGCAAGAGAAATGAAAATGAACTATTTTCAGATACCATGTCAATTTTTAACTGAAAAAAGGAAAACCGAAAATATACCCCCAAACAAATATACATAGGGGCTTCCCAATACAGAATTTTAAATAAACCTTTTTTATGTTACTTAACATTTAATTATATGTACTAAAGTAATAAGGTACTCTAGCAAAAGGCCAGGCAGAATACACTTTTCTTACTTGAATATGTTCATTTTTAAGTAGAGTTTTCAGTTTCTTCAACTCAGGATCATTAGAATTTTCATTTTTTCCAAAATGAAAAAATAAAAGCCATCTATGGTGAGCTAAATGATCCTTAAAAGTGATAAAGAAAAAGAAATGTCAGAGATGGGAAATTCTACGAAGGATTCTGATCTTTATTTCTTTAACTTCAAGTTAATTTTAGCTACCTTACCAATTACTTCAAAACATCGTCTAAAATTCAGACCCATTTGAGGCTCTTACTTTGAGAGTTTACTTGGAATAAAATCAATCATATAATATTTAAGGAGGCTAAGAATCACTAAATTATAGAATCTTAAAGTAGATGAGTGTACCAAATATGTATCAACATATGCTAAAAAAAAGTGGGGGATGGGGGATGGCAGGGAGTCAGATTTATCAGGTTTAACAATTTAGTAGAGATACCAACTCTGAACTGTAAAAATTATTCTGTAAGAGCACAATGTTCTAAATGTAGAGCCAAAGTTGCTACTACCCCTGAAGCCTACCTTCCTGGGAAAAGGAGTGGGTAGGCTTTCTAAAGACTTATCAATCCACCCTGCACTAGCCACACTAGCATTAGAGATTAACCTAGAATTGACTGATCCATAATTCTTTCAAACTGCTACTGTCAATTGTCTCTAGTGAAGAATAAAACAATTACTGATTTTTAAATGTTAAGACTTGAAATGTTACCAAAATTTACTACTATTTATTATTATTAACAAAAACGTTACCTCTAGTGTGTTTGCCAAGAGTAGTTCAAAATCTGGAAGAGTACTCATTATTTCCAAATATATTTCTTTAGCATCCAATGAATTAAGAAACTAGAATAAGAGAATCATATTGTAATCTTTTTGAATCAACATCCACTTAATATAGTGTTTTAATTGTTTTCAGTTTCCAGATAACTTTTAAGGAAACAATCACAGAAGTTAAACAGTTTTTAAACTATTTATTCTAAATGTTGTCTTTAAAAAAAAAAGCATATTGTGACTTTGGCATTATTGCAAACACTATATAACTGGGCTTTTTCTTAAAAATAGTGACAAAATAAATTCCATTTTTAAGTGTTTCATTAACTGGAATTTTCTGTTAACTGTGCTGTGTCTATGATAATCATCACCATACCTTGAAAGAGCATAAATTTTAACCTATAGATATATACCAGGAAAAAAACTGGATTATGTACCATTTAATTTTAATGCTAGCCATGTTTTACAGAATTTCAATACACTATAAATCCTATAATTAGCATTTTACCCATTAAATATATGTCCCAGAGACTTAAATCTTCTGTCTGCTCGGGGTGGCTTGCCCTGCTTGCGGCGGCTTGCCTTCTCAAGGCAGTCTGCCCGCTCAAGGAGGCCCCGGGAACCAAACCCGGGGCCTCCCATGTGGTAAACCGGCGCCCTACCAATTGAGCTACAGCTGGCCCCCTGAATAAATCTTTATTTCTGTTCATCTTTTTCTTAGCATATTTTCTTTTTCACAGAAATTTCTTGCTGGCCTAATTCTCAATGAAGCAGCAGTTGCTACAAAGAGTGCAGCAATGGTTACATCAAGAAAATGTATATGGGGGTCGACAAAACAAAGGTTTAAAAATCCCTTCCACTTCCATTTCAGATTCTTCTCCATATTACAGGACTTCTTGATTCTTAATTAAAGATATATTTATCTGTGTTTAACAATTCAAATATTACTTGAAAGACATAAAACTCCAGTAAAACCTTGTGGCAGCTATCATAATATTCCCAGTTTAATTATAGCTCATTTTAAGAATGAACATATGGATAGAAACAATGGGTATAACATAAGAATAGGAAAGAGCTTTTCTAATTTTTCTTTTCTTAAAACTGTATAAAAAAAATCCATGGCATAAATGTTCTTCAATAGTTATATGAAATAATTTTTGCTACCAAAGGGTTTAAAATGCCAAAACAGGAATCTATCATGCTTAAGTTCTACAGCTCATTCACTTTAGTCATGTCCTATATGGAGATTTTTCTAAAAATACTCTAATAGCAGCTGAGATAAATATATAAATGAGTAATCGTCTAGAATCTCATTATAACTTAGTTTGTCCTAGAGTAAAATGGAGTAGTTACACTTATAAAGGATATTCTCTAGCCTCTGAATTTCACCTTCTAGACATATTTAGCTGGCACAGCATCTTAACATTTTTAAAAATTTGAATGCTTTTAAGGAAGGCCATGGACTCTTTAATTCATCATTATTATTATATTTCCAGTGTAACTCGTTTGTTTCCTGTTTAAAACAGCATCTAAGCTTACAATTTTATATCATAAAGTCCAAAGATTTCAAGAAAACATTAGACTGTAGTACTAAAGGCAAGAGCCTATGTTAAGGGTTGGCCAGGGTGTAGCAATCCTTATGTGCAACTAGCACTTTTCAGGAGAACAATCAGGCATTGGAATTGAACTTAAAATTGCTGCAGCCACCCCACTCTAAACAGATAACTGAATAAAAATAGATCAGGACTTCTGGGAAGACAGCAGACTAGAAAGACACAGGACTCTCTTCTCTCCCAGAAAAACAGCTAGAGGGCAGGCAGGAACGGCCTAGAAAAAAATCTTCTAGGGTTTAGGACACCAGAGGAAGCCTGGACACCATCCAGAAGAGAGAGGGGTGAAGGAAAAGAATCGCGACAGCAAAACTGTGAGTTAAAACTGGCAGTTAAAACTGGCAGGTGCAACTGCTGGCATCCTTCCCCACCCTATAGACACTTTTGAATTCTTAGGGCTCTGGGGCTGGCAGCTACAGACAAAGGGGGCCCCATCGGATTCACCTTCCCAGGAATGAGGAGGGAGAGGAACACAGCCTAAAGCTGACTCAGCTTTTGACCCATAAATTTGGTCTGCTATGTCTCATGAGCCCTTCCAGGATGGGTGGGGTAGGACCACTGTTTGCCTTGGGAGCCTGTAAGGGTCTAAAGAGATTCGGTCCTCTCAATCTCCCTTTCTTCTGACAGGGACTGATAGTTGAATACGCAGAGGGGAGTAGAATTCTTTTCTATCAGAGGAAAGGGAGAGGGCTGCCAGCAAAGGCTGGAGAAATGCCTCTGAGAAAGTTTGAATTAAGAGGCTCTTGGCCTCCAGGCAGGATCCTCTATCACCTTGATCTGGACCAAGTTGCAGCAAATATACTCTGATTGGTATTGAACTGAGAGGGCTGCCAAAAGAACCATCTGTTGGCGGACCAAGGAAATGCATGTGAGGAAATTAAAAATAAATTAAGTTAAGAGAGACTTTTTTCCGGACTCTACAACCTCCGTCCCCAAGGCCCTTGGAAGCAGGCCTGCAACCCATTACTGGGTCCAGGGCCCAGATGTGAGTAACAGGGACAATCCTAAAGATCCAGATCAGGTTAAACCAAGAATCAAAGAACAGCAGTAATACACAGCCTCCTGCCACTAAATCTCTATGAAAGAGAGAAATTGAGCATCTGAGTAAACTCACCATCCTAAGCAGATGCCTAGACTTCAGCAAAAAATTAGAAGCCATACTAAGAAAATGGAAGAAATGGCCCAAGAAAAGGAATATATCAAAGCCCTAGAGGAGACACAGGATTTGAGACAACTAATCAACAAAATGTATACAAATTTCCAAAATCAAATGAATGAGTTGAAAGGCATTATGGCTAAAGACATAAAGGACATCAAGAAGATACTGAGCAAGCACAAAGAATTTGAAAACCTGAATAGAAAAGTAATAGAATAGGAATCTCTATATTTTTTGTGTAACATTTATGTAATCTAAGTATCTTTAAAATAAAATAAAATAAAATAAAATAAAATAAAAAATAAAATAAAATCTGGAAAAAAATAAGAGTAACAGCTCATGGGAAAGAAAGATACGACAGGTGAGATAAAAAACAGTGGCATACAACAGCAGACTCAAAATGAAGAAAGAATAAATGATACAGAAGACAGAACAGCTGAAATTGGAGGGAGAAAAGAATGGAAAAAATTGAGCAGAGGCTCAGGGAGTTGAATGATAACACAAAGTGCAACAACATACCTGTCATGGGAGTTCCAGAAGAGAAGGGGAAAGGGGCAGAAAGAGTTTTTGAGGAAATAATGCCTGAAAACTTCCCAACTCTCACAAAAGAAATGAACCTACATGTCCAAGAAGCCCACTGTACCCCAAACAGAGTAAATCTGAATAGACCTACTCCAGGACACATACTACTCAGAATGTCAAATGTCAAAGATAAAGAGAAAATTCTGAGAGCAGCAAGTGAGAAGCAAGCCATCACATACGATGGATGCCCAGTAAGACTTGGTGCAGATTTCTTATCAGAAATCACGGAGGCGAGAAGATGGGGGTATGATACAATTACGGTACTGAAATGGAAAAACTGCCAGCTGAGAATTCTGTATCCAGAAAAACTGTCCTTCAAACATGAAGGTGAATATAAAATATTCACAAGCAAACAGAAACCAAGAGAGTTCATAAAAAAGAACCCACGTTTGCAGGAAATATTAAAAGAAACCTTAGAGCCCGAAGGAAAAAGACAGGAAAGAGCTGCTTGGAAGAGAGTATAGAAAAAAGAATAGCAGAAAGGATAACCAAAAAAGAGTAAAGAGACAGATGAAAATATGTTATGACATGAAAACCAAAGGATAAAATGGTGGAAGTAAATAATGCATTTACAGTAATATCATTGAATGTTGTAGCAGTCTGATATTGTTTATGAACTCCAAAAATAGATGTTGGATTATGTTTGTGAACTGGTCTGTTCCTCTGGGCATATAAGATTGTGTTGGATTCAGAGGTTTCACTTTTACTTGATTAAATTATGATTAAGCCTTTGATTGGGCCACATCAGTAGGATGCTGAGTCCCCGCCCCCTTGGTGTGAAGGGACTCACAGAGAAAACTACAAGGCAGAGGAGATAGTTGGAGTTTTCATACTGGAGCCCCAGGAAGTACACACACAGAGAAGCAGAAACAGGAGAGAGACAAAACTTGTCCCAGCCTACAGCTGATACTGGAAGAAGCCAGGACCATGGAACCTTAAGAGGAAGAGGGAGGCTGAACCCTTGCAGACATCAGCAGCCACCTTGCTCCAATATGTGGCAACAGACTTTGGTGAGAGAAGTAACTTACACTTTATGCCCTGGTAATTGTAAGGTTCTTGCCCAAATAAATACCCTTTATAAAAGCCAACAGAGTTCTGGTACTTTGTAACAGCACCCCTTTGGCTGACTAATACAAATGTGAATGGATTAAACTCGCCAATCAAGAGATATAGACTGGGAAGTGGATGTGGCTCAAGTAATTGGGCTCCCATCTATCATTGGGAGGTCCAGGGTTTGATTCCTGGGGCCTCCTGGTGAAAGGCAAGCTGGTCCGCGTGGAGTGCTGGACCATGCAGGAGTGCTGGCCTGCACAGAGAGCTGGCACAGCAAGATGACTCAACAAAGAGACATAGAAGAGAGACAATAAGAGATGTAGCAGACCAGGGAGCTGAGGTGGCACAAGAGACTGAGCACCACTCTGAAGTCCTAGGATCAGTTCTCAGTGCTGTCTAAAGAGAAGACAAGCAGACACAAAAGAACACACAGAGAGTAGACAGCGAGTGTAAAAACAACAAGGTGGGTGGGGTGGGGAGAAACAAATAATCTTAAAAAATAAAGAGATATAGGCTGATAGAATGGATAAAAAAACACGAGCTATCCATATGCTGCTTATAAGAGACCCACCTTAGACCTAGGGATACAACCTGGCTAAAAGTGAAAGGCTGGAAAATGATACTCCACACAAATAGTAACCAAAAGACTTGGACAAAACAGACTTTAAATGCAAAGAAGTTATACGAGATACAGAAGGCCAAATATATATTAATAAAAGGGAAAATCAACCAGGAAGATATAATAGTAATAAGTATCTACGCATCTAACCAGGGTGCCCCAAAATACACGACACAAACTCTGGCAAAACTGAAGGGAGAAAGAGACATCTCTACAATCGTTGGAGACTCCAACACCCCACTCACATCATTAGATAGAACAACTAGACAGAAGGTCAACAAGGAAACAGAGAACTTGAACAATATGATAAATGAGTAAGATCTAACAGACATATACAGAACACTGCATCCAAACTCAGCAGGTTGTATGTTCATCTCAAGTGCCCATGGATCCTTCTCAAGGACAGACCACAAATAGGGCACAATACAGCTCTCAATAAATATAAAAAGAATGAAATTATACAAAGCACCTTCTCAGATCATAATGGAATGAAACTGGAAATCAACAGACGAAAAGGGGCCGGCTGTAGCCCAATTGGTAGGGCACCAATTTACCACATAGGAGGCCCCGGGTTCGGTTCCTGGGGCCTCCTTGAGCGGGCAGACCGCTTTGAGAAGGCAAGCTGCCGCGGGCAGGGCAAGCCACTGTGAGCAGACAGGCCGCCGCACGGTGAGCTGACTTGGCGGGTCGCCCCAGCGGGGGGAGACAAGCAGACACAGAAGAACACAAAAATGAACACAGCAAGAACAAGCAGAAAGAGGGGGATAGGTAATAAATAAAAAATAAATCTTTAAAAAAATAGAAAAAAGGTGAATTGGCAAATGTGTGGAGGCTAAACAATATACTCCTAAATAATGAGTGTGTAAAAGAAGAAATTGCAAGTGAAATCGGTAAATATATTGAGACAAATGAAAATGAGAACACAACTTATCAAAACTTATGGGATATAGCGAAGGCAGTCTTGAGAGGGAAATTTATAGCCCTAAATGCCTACATTAAAAAAGAAGAGCTAAACTCAAAGATTTAACTGAACAACTAAAGAAACTAGAAAAACAGCAAATCAATCCCAAAGCAAGCAGAAGAAAGATATAATAAAGGTTAGAGAAGAAATAAATAAAATTGAGAACAAAAAACAATAGAGAAAATCAACAAAACCAAATGCTAGTTCTTTGAGATCAATAAAACTGACAAATCCCTAGCTAGACTAACAAAGAAAAAAATAGAGAAGATGCAGATAAATACAATCAGAAATGAAAGGGTGGAAGTTACAACTGATCCCACAGAAATAAAAAGGCTCATAAGAGGATATTATGAGAAACTGTATGCCAACAAACTAGACAACCTAGATGAATGGACAAATTCCTAGAAATGCACAAAGAACCTACAATCAAGCTACAAGAAATACAAGAACTTAACAAACCAATCACATTTAAAGAGATTGAATCAGTCATCAAAAATCTCCCAACAAAGAAAAGTCCAGGACCAGATAGAAGGCTTCACAGGTAGAATTCTACTGGACATTTCGACAAGAATTAACTATCCTGTTTAAACTCTTCCAAAAAATTGAAGAGGAGGGAAAATTACCCAACACATTTTATAAAGCCAACATCACCCTAATACCAAAGCCAGATAAAGACACTACAAGAAAAGAAAATTACAGACCAATATCTCTAATGAACACAGATGCAAAAATTCTCAACAAAATACTTGCAAATCGAATCCAACAGCATATCAAAAGACTTATATATCATGATCAAGTGGGATTTATTCCTGGTATGCAAGGCTGGGTCAATATAAGAAAATCAATCAACGTAATAAACCACATTAACAAACTGAAGGAAAAAACCACATGATCATCTTAATCGATGCAGAAAAGGCATTTGACAAAATCCAGCATCCTTTCTTGGTAAAAACACTTTAAAGAGAGGAATAGAAGGAAAATTCCTCAATATGATAAAAAGCATATATGAAAAGCCCACAGCCAACATTGTACTCAATGGGGAAAGGTTGAAAGCTTTCCCTTAAGATTGAGAACAAGACAAGGATGCCTACTGTCACTATTGTTATTCAATATTGTACTAAAAGTTCTAGCCAGAGAACTTTTTTTCACCTCCATGGTCAACTAGTTTTTGACATACCTACCCCAAGTCCATGTTAATGGGACAAAACAGTCTCTTTAACAAATGGTGTTGGGAGAACTGGATATCTATAACCAAAAGAATGAAAGAGGACCCCTATATCTCACTCCCTATACAAGAATCAACTGATACTGGATCAAACACCTAAATATAAAAGCAAGGACCACAAAATTACTAGAAGAAAATGTAGGGAAACATCTTAAGGACCTCACACCCAAAACACATGCAACAAAAGAAAACACAGATAAATGGGACCTCCTCAAAATTAAACACTTTTCCACCTCACAAGACTTAGTCAGAAGGGTGGAAAGGCAGGGAACTCAATGGGAGAAAATATTTGGAAATCACATGTCCAATAAGGCTTTAATATCCATGCTATATAAAGAAATGTTACAACTCAATAGTAAAAAGACAAACGACCCAATTAAAAAATGAGCAAAAGACTTGAATAGACATTTGTCCAAAGAAGAAATAAAAATGGCAAAAAACACTTGAAAAAATGTTCAACATCACTAATGATTTAGGGAAATGCAAATCAAAACTACAATATCATTTCACACCTATTAGAAAGGCCACTATTAAAAAGAGAACTACAAATGTCGGAAAGGATGTGGAGAGATAGGAACACTTATTCACTGCTGGTGGGAATGCAGAATGGTACAGCCACTGTGTAGGACTGTTTGGCAGTTCCTAAAAAAGATGAATATAGATGTGCTACGTGACCCTGAAATACCACTAAAACTGGGAGCAGTGACAGGAACAGACACCTGCACACCTTTGTTCATAGCGGCATAATTCACGACTGCCAAAAGCTGGAAACAACCCAGCTGTCCATCAACCAATGAATGGATAACCGAATTGTGGTGTATATACATGATGGAATATTATGCAGCTGCAAGAAGAAATGAACTCGTAAAGCATATGACAAAATGGATGAACCTGGAGGACATTATGTTGAGTGAAGCAAGCCAGACACTAAAGGACAAATACTATATGACTGTGCTACTATGAACTAAATATATTATGTAACATATTGTATGATTCCATTTATATAAAATGTAAAATATAAATCAATTTATAAAGAGAAAAAAAAAAAGTAACTGTGCAAGAATAGCCAGAAATGGGAGCTGTGGACAGCAGGGGAAGCATAGAGAGATCGAAAGGTGATGGCTTTTGTTTGTTTTTTGTTTATTATTATTATTGAAATAATGAAAATACTCTAATGATGACTGAGGTGATAAATGAACAACTATGTGATTGTGCCAAATACCAGTTTGTGTACTTTGGATGAATTGTATGTTTTGCTGATATGTATCAATAAAATTGGTAAACAAAACAAAACAAAACAAAAAACTCCAGGGTTTTTTGCCTGAATAATAAAAAATGGAGGGGAGTGGATGTAGCTCAAGTAGTTGTGTCCCTGCTTCCCATGAACGAGGTGCCAGGTTTGATCCCTGGTACCTCCAAAAAACAAAACAAACAAACAAATGAAAACATCAATGGGGAGCAGATGTAGCTCAGTGGTTGAGCACCTGCTTCCCATGTACAAAGTCTTGGGCTCAATTCCCAGTACCTCCTAAAAAATAAACAAACAAACAAACAAACAGAGGAATTCTCATCCACTAAGATGGGTAAAACTGTAGGTAGAGCAGATTTATGGTGGAAGAACAGAAGTTTAATTAGAGGGGCCGGCTGTATAGCCCAGTGGATAGGGCGCCGGTTTACCACATGGGGGGCCCTGGGTTCTGTCCCAGGGGCCTCTCCGGGCGGGCAGTCCGCTTGAGAAGGCAAAAGCCGCCGT
>PVKH010042733.1:0-10791 GCA_004027955.1 Chaetophractus vellerosus | reverse complement strand
CCCTGCCCGTGGCGGCTTTTGCCTGTCCGTGGCAGCTTTTTGCCCTGCCCACGGCGGCTCCGGCCCGCCCATGGCGGCTTGCCATTCTCAAGGCGGTCTGCCCGCTAGGAGAGGTCCCCGGGAACCGAACCCAGGGCCTCCCATGTGGTTTCCCAGCGAGCTCTTTATCCACTGAGCTATCTAGCCGGGCCCTAAACTAGTAATAAATTTAACTAAGGATGTAAAGGACATGTACACAGAAACCTACACAACATTGCTAAAAGAAAACAAAGAAGACCTAAATAAATGTAAGGATGTTCCATGTTCATGGATTGGAAGACTAGGACTAAGATGTCAATTCTACACAAATTGATTTACAGATTCAAAGCAATCCCAATCAACATTCGAACAGCCTTTTAAAAAGAAAGGGAAAAACTAAATTCAAATTTATTTGAAAGGGTAAGGGGTCCCAAATAACAAAAAACATCTTGAAAAAGAAGGATGAAGTTGGACGACTCACAGTACCTGACTTTAAAGCATATTACAAAGCTACAATGCTCAAAATTGCATGGTATTGGCAGAAGGATAGACATATTGACCAATGCAACTGAACTGAGAATTCAGAAACAGACCTGCAAATCTAGAGCCAACTGATATTTGACAAGGCTGCCAAGTCCACTCAGCTGGGACAGGAGAGTCTCTTCAACAAATGGTGTGGGAAAATGGGATATCCATATCCAAAAGAATGAAAGAGGATCCCTATTTCACACCTTATACAAAAACATTAACTCAAGGGGCCAGGTGTAGCCCAGTTGGTAGGGCACCAGTTTACCACATGGGAGGCCCCGGGTTCGGTCCCCGGGGCCTCCTCGAATGGGCAGACCGCCTCGAGAAGGCAAGCCGCTGCAGGCAAAGGCAAGCCCCTGCGAGCAGGTGGGCCGCCGCGCCAGTGAGCTGACTCGGAGGGTCGCCCCAGCAGGGGGAGACAAGCAGACACAGAGGAATGCAAAGAAAAAAAAATGAGCACAGCAAGAACAAGCAGAAGGGGGGGGGATGTAAAATAAATAAAAAAATAAATCTTTAAAAAACAACAACAACAACATCATTAACTCAAGATGCATCAAAGACCTAAATATAATTGCCAGGACCATAAAAAGCCTAGAAGAAAATGGAGGGAAGCATCTACAAAATCTTGTGGTAGCCAATGGTTTTATAAATTTTACACCCAAAGTATGAGCATTGAAAGAAAAAATAGACAGATGAGACCTTCTCAAAATTAAAAACTTTTGTGTTTCGAAGGAGTTTGTCAAGGGAAGCGGATATGGCTCAAACAGTTGGGCGCCAGCCTACCACACAGGAGGTCCCAGGTTCAGTTCCCAGTGCCTCCTAAAGAAGACAAGCAAGACAGCAAGCTGATGCAATGAGATGATGCAACGAAGAGATACAGCAAGGAAACACAATGAGAGACACAAGCACAGAGTGGCTCCCTCCCACATGGGAGGTCCCAGGTTTGGTTCGCAGTGCCCCCTAAAAAAAAAAAAAAAAAAAGGAAGACAAGCACACAACAAATGGACACGGAGCAGCAGACAGTGAGCACAAACAATGGTAGGGGAGAAATAAAATAAATCTTAAAAAAAAAAAAAGGAATTTGTCAAGAAGGTGAAAATGGAAAATATTTGGGAACCACATATCCAATAAGAGTATAATATCCAGCATATATAAAGAAATCCTAGAACTCAACAATAAAAAGACAAACAACCCAATTAAAAATGGGCAAAAGACACAATTTTTCAAACAGGAAATCCAAATGGCCCTAAAGCACATGAAAAGTTGCTCAACATCACTAGCTATTAGGGAAATGCAAATCAAAACTACAAAATACCATTTCACACCTATTTGACTGGCTGCTATTTAAAAATAAAACTACAGGTATTAGAGAGGATGTGGAGAAACAGGAACAGTCATTCATTGCTGGTAGAGTGGTGCAGCCACTGTAGAGGGCAGTTTCGTGGTTCCTCAGGAAGCTAAGTATATAATTGCCATATGATCCAGTAATCTCACTACTAGGTATATACCAAGAAGAACTGAAATCAGGGACTCAAACACATATATGCACATATATGTTCATAGTGGCATTATTCACAATTGCCAAAAGTTGGAAGCAACCCAAGTGTCCATAACAGATGAATGGATTAACAAAATGTGGTATATATATATGATGGAATATTATTCTGCTGTAAGAAGGAATGAAGCATTGACAAATGCAAGAGTATGGATGACTCAAGGACTTTATGTTGTACAAAATAAGCCATTCACAAAAGGACAAATACATGATCTCGCTAACATGAACTAAGTATAGTGAATGGAGGTAGAGTCTGGAAGATAGGTTACCCAGAGAGAGAATGGAAGTAGATAATAGTGAGCCAATGCTTAATCTGTGCAGAATTTATATTTAGGTTGACTGTAATGGTTTGGAAATGGACGGAGGTGACGGTGGCACAATGAGAGTACAATTAACAGTGCTGAAGTATGTCTGTGAACATGGTTGAAATGGGAATTTTTGGGTCATATGTGTTGCTATAGGAAAACTAGAGAATAAAACATGAGATAGTATTACACAGTGAACTCTGGGGTGACCTAAGATTGTGGTTAATAATAAAATATAACAATGTTCTTTCAGGATCTATAACAAAGTACATCATTAGTATAGGGTGTTGATAGCGGGGTGGTATATGGGAGGAAAATGCACCCAAGGAATACTTCTATGGTGTGTAAATATTGCCACAGGTATGTTTTCTGGATAGATAAGAGGCCCACATAGAAGCTAGCAAAACAGTAAACTTCCCTCCTGAGCAAGTCATGTTATCTTCTCAAACAAGATGGCAAAAAATATCTGAAATATCTAAGCCATGCCTAATAAAATAAAACAGGCCAATAAGCCAAGCCCTTGATCTTTATGTTTGCATTTAGGAACCTTATTCCTGTAATAATGAAACTAAGCCTAATTATAATTAATAACTAGAGTTACCTCCTGGAAACCTCCTTGTTACTCAAATATAGCCATTTTCTAAGCCAAACTCTGCAAATAAACTCACTACTTCCCCCGACCCCAATATGGGACATGGCTCCCAGGGATAAGCCTCCCTGGCACTGAGGAATTATTATCATGTTAATCAGTGAAGCATCTGGGTAAAGACCTTAACCAAACAGGGGAAATATTAAAAAGAGTTTTTATAGCTAAGAAACTTCAAAGTGAGTTGGGAGGTCATTCCAGAGGTTTCATTTTTGCAGGTCACACGCAGATTTCACAAACTGCTACAGTAAACAAAGCCTCAAACAAAATGCTACTGAGGGCTCTAGGGACATCTGGACATCATAGGCAAGCCACATAGCCTCGTGAAATCAACCTCCCCTTGGCAGGCCCTATCTGAGAATATATGAAATCTAATCCCCCAATATAACATACTTGTTTACAATTCGCCTAGTCATGATTCTTCTACTACTTTTATTTCAACCTATAATTTTCAAATTACCTGTTAAGTATATTACTTAGAAACTTCTATCTTCAGATTGTACATATGCCAGTTGAGCCCTGAAACCCAGCAGAGTTGCAGCCAACTCCTTTTCTCCAGTTCTTCAGGCTTTCTCTGGACAACTAACACAATGATGATGATGGACCAGTCCCAACCCAAAACAAGAAGTATCCTCAACTGCAAGCAAAGCAATACCTTTCTTCTGCCCTATAATATCTATGTCCCTTCTCAGGCTGAAGCAGTCAGAGTGGACATCACCCCAAATCCCTCAAGACTGAGGAAAAAATAAAAATGGGGGGGGGTGTAACCATGGACGAAAGATGATTTATTGTTATTGCAGTTATTACCTTGTTTTAACAGAGTAACTTATAACATTGATAAAAAATTAAAAATAAAAAGAGAAATAAAAAAGCAGTAAATAATAATTGTTGGAATGGATATAGAGAAAGAGGAACACTGATTCATTGCTTGTGGTAATGTAAAATGGTTCAGCTACTGTGGAAGACAAGTTTAGCCATTTCTCCAAAAGCTAAGGATAATATAAGTGTATGCTTCTTAATTAAGCATACTTATGTCCTTTATGTTATTAATGGAAAATTAATGAGAAAAAATTTAGAAAGACAAACATATTCCTGATCGTAGGATGCATCATACTAGAGGAAATAAAATTCTCAATGACATTAAGGGTTTTTTTTTACCTTTTATTAATTCCAATTTAAATAACCCATAGAAACCCCACAACAACATAAACTTTGGAACCCAACAGATACTCATTAAATCCCAGTCTGTTGAGACCCTGCCCGGTGACTTAGTTCTTCTGAGTCTCATGAGATTCATGACAGGTGGCTGGACTCTGCCAAGTACTTTACATGCATATCCCTGTCTTAGTTTGACAGGGCTGCTAAAACAAATACCATATACTTGTTGGCTTAAACAACAGCAATTTATTGTTTCACAGTTTGGAAGCTAGAAGTCCAAAATCAAGGTGTTGGCAGGTAATGCCTTCTCCAAAGTCTTCAGTGTTCTGGTGGTGGCTTGCTGGCAATCAGTCTCTATCTCTACATCCTTGACTCAGCATACACTCATCACTAGAAATCTTCAATATGGAGCTAGGTCCTAGAGGTTACTATTCTCCTAGGGTTTTAATATTCTAATTCCAATCCAGGCTTAGCCACCTTAGCCAAAAAGGTCTTCAATGCCCTCTCACCCTCAAGGACATTTGCTTAAACATGTAGACATGTAGTGCAGGACTTCCTGCAGACAAATGTGCAAGCAACAGCTCTAAAGTTGTATGCACAAAACAAGCAACTCCTGTCATCACGATATGCCAAGAAGATGAAAACAGCCTTTGACAATAAATTGAATATAAAAACCTATGTCCAAAAAAAAAAAACCTATGTCCAGGTTGTGCTTGCTTGGCTTGTGAAAATTTAAATTCCTCATGTGAAATTAACTCTCACCAATTTGGAGTCTCAGGGTGTTGCCTAATCACTCGCCTTCTAAAGTGCTAATCCCCAAACGCCATATACCCCAGGTCTCCATCGTGAACTCCTCACCTTGTTCCAAAGCTTCCATATGAGATGTCTTTTGTGACAAGTGTGGGGAAAATGTGGCGAAGAGTTAAAAGTGAATCTCTTACCTCTTTGAACTGTTTTCTTCGTACTTCGTGTACACAGATACACTTTTGATGTGTTAACTAGAAAATCTGACTAGAAAAGAACAAAGCAGCTGTCACTGGAAGGAAGACACTGACAAAAAAAAAAACGCACAGCCCTTTATTGAAGAACTGTCAAGCCCCATCCTACAGTTCTGGGGTTGTCTGTGGTATTTATCATAGACTTAGATCTGATGCAGGAAATTAAAAATAATAATAATAATAATACAGCTATCCCCTGGACATTTATTAAAGGAATCTAAAATTATATTACATTTAAAACAACTAAAATGGATTTTTAACAATTCATATACAAGGTTATTTTTATTAGTTAAATATATTTATATACCCATATGCATGCTTTCTTAACCACAAAAACACACATGCATAGAGAACAAAGGTATATACACATATTACACAGAAATCTTAAAAATATTTTTTCTCACTATGAGAAACTTTCAATGCATTTCAATGTTTTTTCTCAACATAGTCCTAATTTTAATATTTCATATAAAATTGAATCTTTTAAATATTTCTGAAAATAGCTTAAACAAGGTCCTTCTAGGCAAATAGATTTCTCCATTTCGTGTTGCTCTGTTGATTCACAATGTTTTACTGAATATCATTCCCAGCTCTAAAGTAAAACATGCTTTTCTTGACTCAATACCATGAAATACTGGCTATAAAATTATGTGTCTATGTGCTATTTGGGCTCAGTCCTAATTATTGTATTGCATGGAATTTAATAACCATTTTTTATACAAACATACTGTTATGTAATAAGAATGGTTTTCTTACAAATTTCCAATATGTGAACATGAGGAGAAATCTATTAGACAGTGCACTGGAAAAAAAATGATATAGGATTACTAAGCATAGCTAGACATAGTCCGAACGTTCAAATGAATCTCTCTCCTCGGGTTTGTAGGGCACAGTGCCAGATGACAGCACAGGGTCTAAAAGCACAGGGTTTGGCCTTCAAATATTAGCTATATCACCTAAGAGTGTTATTACCTGGGGCAGGTTATTTAACTTCTATGAGCCTCAGTTTTCTCATCTGTAAAATAGGGATAATAATATCTACCTCTCAAGGGTTGTTGTAAACAGAGAACTATTTACCAAAATGTGTTTCCCAGAAAATTAGTCCCAGAGTTGCAAATAGATGATAAATGAAATTTCCAGCCCTGTGGTTAAATAAGGTTAGAAAGTACTGTGTTGAACAAAGTAAAAGAGATTTCTGCTCTACAGAGCAGAACGCAAGAGCAGAGCCCTGGTCTCTCAGGGCTTCCTATATCAGTCTCTGGCATGGGGCTCATTTCATTCCAGGCCTTCTCAGCTGCTCTGTTCTCTTCAGCTGCAAACCACAAGGCGAATGGCTCATCTCTCCCCGGAGCCCCAGGATCAAGCATGACAGAGCTCTCTCCTCTTCCATGTGTCTTGTTGAGTGAGTGTCTGTTTATATCAGCCCACCCAGGGAGTGGGGACTCAATCTGAGTCATGCTCTACTGATGTGGTTGAATCAAAGACCTAATCTTAACAGAAAATTTAATCAAGACATGGCAGCTGAGTCTAATGCATTCAAAAGATATCCCACCCAGAGGAATATAACAGTTTACAAACATAATCTTTCTCTTTTGGGGATTCATAAATAATCTCAAACTGCCATAAGCATCTAAGGTCAACAGAAACCATTTTATACTGTGCTTGGACCTTACTTTTGTACCCACAACATATGAAGAACTGGGAAAGTATCTGGTATTTCAGTTTACTACCATCTCTCTTAAAAAGTCATTTTAATGGCCTAAGTTGACCAAGAAGTATAGTTTTCCTGTGCTGACTGAAGAAATTCTCTGGAGAACCAACTGATTAGGTAAATAAATTGCCAGGAATGTTTTACCTATTAAGAAACTGAGATTTCCTTTTAAGTGCATTAGATGTTTTCATGTATCTAAATATTTATCAAGGTGGACTGTAGACTAAGCCAGTATCTAAATTTGATTCTGACAAGTCCTTGGAGTTCAGTGGCCAGTGAGATGGGTCAGGGTCTTGTTTTCCCCAGACGAACCAATAGGAAGATTTTCAGGGGGTTATAATTCAGACCCATGACTCTTTGTTTATTTTTAACTCTCAAAAGCCAAAATACTGCCCAGAACAAGGGCTCTATCCATCTCTCTGTCTAATTTAACTTTTCAATCAATTAAAGGCAAGAAGAATTGATGATTCATTTCTCTCCTTTTGGAAAAGTCTCTCCTCTTAAAATTCCAACATTTTCAAATAATACCACGTTTATTGGCATTTCAAACAGACAAGACACTTATCTATTTTAAATCATTATGAATGTCATATTTCCATTCAAATCTGAGAAGATCACATTTTCAGCTACCAACCAACTATGGAAAAATCCTCAGACAACAATAACCTCTTAATTGAAGATTTCTCTTAAAAATTTTTTATAGAATAATGTGGGTGTTATCCTCCTGAAAAACAAAATTACTTTTAATGAAGCAGTTCAAAATCAGGGCAGGAAAGAGCAAAGAGTTTCCTTGAGGTTCTAGTGACAGTTTACATAAAAAGATGTTTTATTTTCTCTTCGCAGGTTGTACACCATCATTTTATCTTATTATTCCTGACATTCAGTTCATCACATGAACATCTTTGTGGGAAACAAGAAAGCAATTAAGGTTTCTGCTCTTTATTCTTTGAGACACAGAGATTTTGCTTCCCTGCAAAACTCTTAATGATGAGGCAGACTTGGTCAAACACCAAATGCATGGGTTTTAAAATGCAATAAAGATAGAGCTTTAATAATTTTCAATTACAGTTATTCTGCAATAATGTTAGCGAATCTCATCTAAAAAGTAAATTATTCATTGAATAGGAAATGGGAAAGCTTTGGGATTGTATGACTCTCCCATTTAAAGTTTCACCAAGATTCTCCTTGATAAGGTTCTTTTAAAAGATTACATATTTTATACTTTGTTTCTATCCCTTTTCTTCATTCATGATGCTGTTTCTACTTTTAAATATACTTTTCTATCAAAACATTGTAGTTATAGTGTGGCCATTCAGAGGGATCCATTCAGAATAAGTATTCATTCACTTGCTGCCAGAAATACTGATAATATGATATTTTTTATTTAGTTTTAAGAATACATTTTTCATTTTAAGCAAATGAAACTTAGAACCAAATTTTTTTAAAAACTGTCATTGGCTTTTCATTAGAAAATTGGTAGGAAAAAGTCTTTCGTGTTGCTTTTACATTAGCAAATCTTGCCTTTCATGTAAATAAATAGATCACATATTGGAAAGTGCATAGAATACAGCAAAACTATAGAATCCCAGAAAATATTTCAAATCAAAATAAAATATGGCTAAATGAAAAAAAGGGCAAGGCAGACAATTTTATTTTTTAAAAAAGGATGCAATGCCCTTCTCACAGAACTTGAAAACAAGGCATTAACTTAGTCATTTTCTATATTCCCTTTGCAATAATTTTCAATATTTGTGCTCAGATAAATGCTAGATTCTTTATAATCTATCTCCCCACTCTCTTTCTCTTGCCATGAATTTAGTTACTTTTGTTAAATCTGACTGCATTAAAATTGAAGAAGGGGTCACAAATTTAACTTAGTGATTCAATTTGTGTAAAAGTTTTGCAATGAAACTATAACTGGAAAACTGCATTCAGAATTCTAGAACATACTCCAAACTTTCACAAGATTTATGGGATGTGTTCTTGAGTTCAATAACACATAAATCTGAAGTTTTCATCCAATGAATATTACCAATTGATGTCACAAACCCAAACCACTATATTTGAGATGGCAAAGTTATGGTAAAAATTCAGTGATTTCGGATGAATGTTATTTTAGAATTGAGGTATCTTTTTGTTTACTTTTTTTTTCAAATCTTGTTTAAGAAAAGCATTTGTTTATATATTTCAATGGAAAACTAGATTAGAGCAAGGGTAAGTGAATTAATTCCAGCATCTGTAGACTCACAGGACAGTTGGGATACAAAATCCCTTATATCTCGTGATTTAACCCATTCCATTATATGAAGTGATTTGAGTTCATTAAAATGGCAAAGACTTTATTCTACTCACTAAACAAAAGAAACTTTATCAACATTTGCCCTTAATCAGCATCTCCCAGTTCTATCTTTGTAGACAAGATACGACCATTTTAGTCCTCACAGTAGATCTCTAAGTTAGATATTTAAGTATATCTATCTATTTTTAAAGATTTATTATTTATTTATCCCCACCCCCATCCCCATTGTTTTCAAGCTTGCTATCTGCTCTCTGTCTGTTCTTCTCTGCTTCTCTTCTCTTTAGGCGGCACCAGGAACCGATCCTGGGAGTGGAAGAGAGGTGCTCAATCTCTTCGCGCCACCTCAGCAACCTGGTCTGCTGCATCTCTTATTGTCCCTCCTCTGTGTCTCTTTTTGTTGCATCATCTTGCTGGGCCAGCTCTCCGCGCAAGCCAGCACTCCATGTGGGCCAGCTCGCCTTTCACCCAGAGGCCCTGGGAATCCCACCCTGGACCTCCTATATGGTAGAAAGGAGCCCAATTGCTTGAACCACATCCATTTCCCTTAAGTATGTATTAATGTATGACTATTGGGAAATAATTTTTTTCATGAAAATGTTCATGAAGAACCTTTGTAAAGATAACTTTTATTTCAGAATCTGTTTTGAAAATCTCCTTACTGAGGAAATTAAGCTAAACCTAAAATGGCAATTACATACACAGTCCTTAGAGTGGTCCAAGAGACGTGTTCAAATTCTGCCTCCACCAATTACCAGCAAATTTAACTTAACATTTCTAGATTCATTTCTGATACAGATGTAGATGTAGATGTAGATATAAATGGAGATAATAAAAATACCTACCTTGTGAATTGTTGAGATGACTAAAGGAGACAATGCATCTAAATGCCTTAAACCAGAACCTGGCATAAAGTAGGCACTTAAGGAATACAAGCTAATGAATAATGACTTATTTTAATGGATAATCTAATAAATGATAATATTCTAGTGAATAATGAAATTAAAAGACATCTTTTGTCAACTTGTCAAAGTTTACTATGGTCAACAGAAATTCTGCTCTTATGTAAAATTTAGTCCCCTTCAAATGTAGTGTGGTATATTTGATTCCATAAATTCTATATGATTTCCATGGTCCTGTTTTTTAGCATGCTCTCTCTCTCTCTCTCTCTCTCTCTCTCTCTCTCTCTCTCTTTCTCTCTCTCTCTCTCTGTATCTAGGGAAATACTGACACATTTCTTTGCTATGACAAGATTATTGGTACCAACTATAAAAATGCTCAGCAAAAACATGAAAATAAAGCCCCATTTAGCAATGCTAAAAGAAAGAATATCCCAAAGGACATAATTTAAGTATGTTAAAAAATTCCACTTGAATAATTGATCTCTTTATTTATAATGATCCTTTGAACTCCATATCACCCTTATTTGTTTTTTTCTCACAGATATTGTTTATCATCTCTACTTGCCTCTTACTGGAGATATTTCCTTAAAAGCCTTTTCTAATGTCTTGATTTCTCAATACTTCTACTTTTTCCTTAGCCTTTTAGTCCAGAGAATGGACTAAACAGAGGCATC